>JAAGNO010007637.1:2960-24593 GCA_033439905.1 Ceryle rudis | reverse complement strand
TAAAAGTCTTCAACATGAAATTAAGTTTAATTTAAGAAACAGGTTTACATTTCCATCTTTAGTTAAAAAATAAAAAAAAAAAGTATCTTCAGAAATTCATTTATCATTTAGAATAAATTCATAATAACAAAATCACACTTTTGCACTTATAAATATATTGTCCTCAGTTCTGCCTGGACATCCTTAAAGGATAAGGAGTCTTTCCATGCTAGTAGAATGAGGTCTTAAAGTATAATACATTACTCTATTTTATAAAACCAGCATCTACTCTACAGGGACTACCTGTACAATGAAGACATAATTCAAAAGAAAAACTAATATTGAGGAGAAAAAAAAATAAACAGAAGGCAAAATAATAAACAGAAGACATGAAACATCTTCCAACTACCCTACTGTGTTACTGAATTATCCTTTATTATTAATAAAATTTGGATGCTGTAAAAATAAGAAAACATCATCACGAGTCTTATTATATAGGAAAAAGAATACCTGTTTCAATATGCATTTTTTTTTCTTTTATGAAAGGAATCAGATGCTTCCTACTTCAAAATAAAAAAATTAGGATACATTCAGTTTCCTAGTTTAATGATTCCGCTCTTCTAAACTGCAGCTAGCAATGATGTGACAAAGAATAGGTCATAAAAGAAAACTATGGCTCTTTCCACTCTCCAAAGTCTTCATTTACTCAGTGAAAAGGGCTGATTCAAGCATAGTTCAATTCATTATACACCCATGCTCATATTTTTAAGCAGATGCTAGCAAGACTGCACGCCATGCAATGTTCCCAAAGCCAAAGAACAGCGGGCAATCTGTTCTTCCTTTTTTGAAGATGACTAGCTGATTATTCATTTCATTCCTTAATTATTAAGGATGAAGAAAGTGGTTTGGATTACCAAAAAAATGAATCAACCAGAAATTTTGTCAAAATTGATCAGAAATTCTAAATACTTGGAAATCAAAGTAATATTGGAATCACAATTCCTACAGAAAGCAAATATAACAAAAGAAAATTAGTTTTGATAGAATTTCTGGCTTCCAAAATACACAGTCCTGCCAGTGTTGTCATTATTCTGTTTCAAAACTGGTTTGCAGATCAGTTAAGAGTTAAATTATGGGACTTTGCCTTTTGAGATTTATCCATTACTATTGCATAGTGCATCTATGAATGAACTCAGAAGTATCCAATGGGCCCCAATTTTTATTATCGTAACAACATTGATTAACCATTATCTCTCAGAATAGTGTGTTATATCAAGTATTAAGAAGTATCATAACAGTAGCTGATCTTAGAAATATTATACTGGAAAGCTCATACTATCTTATTAATAAAGCAGAAGGATGACAAAAATCTATTTCATTATTGATAACTAAACTGCATTCTCACTTTAAGCAAAGAATCAATAACATGTAATGGTGATATTCTCAGTTAATTTTCAAAAATCATAAAAACAGAACATATAGTTCTAACATCTGGTAGTGTAGTGTTAATATACAGAAGAAAGAGTTTAGATGGAAATTACATTTTAAATTATCTTTCTAGGAAACTACCATTATTCCTGTCAATAATTGGTTTTAAATATTCCTGGAAGGTCTGATTTATAGTGAGGTTTCGCTTTTTCCTCATGACTGCAAATATTGCAATATTTAGTTTGATGTGAAATAGTGCATATGAGTTTACAACTTAAATGTAAAGGCATTCACATAAATGAAATTACAGATGCTGACTAAACCTGGAACTGTAACCATATTCTAACTGAATAGAAAAAACTTTCAAAAAACAAATTGCCTTTGGGACAGAAAAACATACACTGGTCTTGTAGAATATTGAGGTTCCTCATTGTCTGTGTTTCTCAGGTTCACAATGCTTGGACTGTGTACTCATCTTATAGAAGCATCATAGAATGACCTGGGTTGGAAGGTGACTTTCAAAAGTCACCTGCTCCAACCCCCTTGCAGTAAGCAGGGACATCCTTAATTAGGCCAAGTTGTTCAGAGCCTCATCAAGTCTTCTCTAGAAGAAAATGAATTTATCCTGTTTTAATGGAAAAGTTACCTTGTGGAGAAATCTGTATCAATATCCTTTGTAGTTATTTTCAAATATTACATATCCAAGCAGATGGTTAGCAGCATACCAAAGTGTAAGTGTTATACAAGCTATAACATTTCATAAATGGCTATGGATCTTTTCATTAGTGTCATTTTTTAACTTGCAACTTATATAATAGGGAATTAGCCAGTGTGGTGTAAAAACAAATCCTGACACTTTCTAATCCTGACTTATTAAGAAATCATCAATACTTCTGTAGAAATGCAGAATGTTAAAAGGATTGAAGTCACGTGCAAATGACTTTCACTGAGCACCTCACAACTGATTTATGTCACAATTATCATTATGTTCTCTCTGAAAAACTTCATGTTAAAGAGAGAACTTGATGTATTTCTGGACCTGGATCCTCAAGTGATAAGCACTGGTATGATAGCACTGAGTAGGTTGAATATATTCATCCTTCCTGACTGAAGATGTGATTTTTACTATTTATCCATTCATTTTTACTATTTATCCATTCATAGTTCATATGTGAGGATTTGGCATTTTAAAATATTATTTAAATATTAACAAATTACATAAATAAGTTTTCCTTAAATATACTTAATATATCGTTAATGGTTGAAAATGGATTCTAAGATTAAATACTGGGCTAAGTGACTAGTAAAATGAATAGTAGTTTTCACTGTGCCCTTAAAGTCTGGTTCACTTCAACTGATTCAAGGCATTTATAAATTAGGTAGTTGTTCAGAAACAGTCATTTAAGTCCATCCTTAGTCAATGAAAAGAGGATTGGCACTTCCACTGAGGAAGACAGCTTCATCAGAGAACCTGATAAACTAATTTGGACTGGATATCTAATTGTAAATTAGTTAAATTAAAGACTCCTACTCTAAACACATACATGTAAAATGCATATCTTCCAGAGTTTCTCAGGAAAACATTCCCATGAAGAGTTTTAAAAAGTTTACATCACATAGCAAATAAATTTTGCCTCTGAAAAACTAACAAAATCTTGATATTTTTCAGAACATGTTTTTAAAATCTGTATTCGTTTTTAAGCCTTTAAACCTATATCCTAAGTTGTAATTTATTAAAAGAAAAAAACTTCTGCTAAAAAGTTATAATTACTAAGTTAATTACTAAAATTCATGGTAGAAGACATTGCAGCAGTATACATCCCACCAAATTAGCAAGTATAATATTTATTAAAGAAAAAATATCCATGTGAAGAATTGCGTCATAAAAAGCAGGAACTTGATCTTGGTCTCATTAAAGCAATGAAAGTCTTGCCTGTAATGTCAGTTAGAACAGAACTGTACCCTACAGATAAATTCCTCTGTTTTTCTTTGGAAACCTGGGCTGACCTATTGATGCAAAAGAGATTTTGGTCACAGAGGCACAGGAAATGTCTGTATTAGTGTAGTCATTTTGAAATAACTTACCTTCAGAAGAGGTCAAATTAGTTGCGGAGTTAACTTCTTCTATTTACTTTTGCTACAGTTACTTCCAACATAGACTCAGACTTGCCCACTTCGTAATGTTTAGGAATTGGAAATTTAATCATGTCAGTGTAATTATACTTCACAGTGTCACAGAAGGCCCTTCCCAGTAACTTTGTGTGACATGGCTGCTCCAAGATATTCCATCTGCTGGCTGAACACATGCAATCTGAAAACTTGCTTTGAAAAATATTTTTTATATATATTATTGCACAATAAATATTTATTTTTGTCTCTAGGTTACAAATCTCTACTGAGGTTCCCTTGGTGAAGGTACACTGAATATTGAAATATTCTCTTCTTACCCTCTCATCAAAAAATATATTTGAAAATAAGATATCTTTAATATCTTGAATCACAGACCCCAATTACACACACATAGCTGTGGTTAAATATTTTTTTTCTCAGTTCTTCTGTTGCTCAGATTCTACTTTGCATTGTGATTTGGTTTTACTATTAATATTACATAGATATTTTATTCACCACAGTTTTTTTAAAGGTACTACCACATCTCTACTGTAGCAAGTGTTTTCTTCCCATATTAAGTTCAGAAATTCTTCAACAACTAAGTGGATAATACAAATATTTTTCTCACTTTGTCCTTTCAGTTTTTTCATATATGTCACCCTTTCTAATTCTGTTTGTATTAATGGCTGATACAGTTTGTAATTCAAATTAAAATCCTTTTTGTAATTCAAGCTTTTTCCCCACTATTATCGTCTTCCTGATATTATTACAGAAATATTTTTTAAAATAATTCAATCACCTCTGTTCCTTTCCAGTTGCTTTCTGTTCCAAATAGTCTTTCCAGGAATATAAGGAACTGCTTCTAAGTCCATACAAGACACAAGCCTCTATGCCTTATCTGGTTGGAGTAACAGCTGGAGAACAGCTTAGCAGTTGAAAGTCATTTTAATTCTTTCACATACATCTGAGTGCTCATAGTGGGTGACTCTCTGTTAAAGGGCACTGAGATGTCCATCTGCTGTCCTGATGAGATGTATTATGCTTCCCAGGAACTAAGATGTGAGACATTGCTGAGGGTGCCACAACTTGTCAAAAGCACCAACTGCTTTCCATTGTTATTCTTTCATGTGAGGCTGAATGATGGTGCAAGCCAAAAACTGAACAAAAGGATTACTATAAAGCCCTGGGGGTGCAAGTGTAAAACACTGGTGCCCAAGTTAGCTTTTCCTCCATTTTACCACTTAGAGGAAAGGGGACAGACAGAATTAGACATGTAATGCACTGGTGCCATTGCAAGGGTTTTGGCTTTTATGACAGTGGAACATTCTTTGATGAATATAACATGTTAAGGGTTATAGATGTTCCAGGCCCACTGGAAAAAAATCTGGCAAGGAATGTCAAGGACAACAAGAAGGGCTTTTTCAAGTACATCAGTAGCAAAAGAAAGACTAGGCAAAATGTGGACCAGCTGCTGAATGGGGTGGGTGTCCTGGTGATGGAGAATACAGAGAAGGCAGAGTTACTGAATGCCTTCTTTGCTTCAGTCTTTACTGCTAAGACCTGCCCTCCATGTTCCATGAAGTAATGGGTAAATTTGGTAAGAAATTAATCCCCTTTCTTTCTAGCTGGTCCTCAGAGATGAGAGGGGCTAGGGGCAGCTTATCTCTGAATAGATATGACAATTTAAATGTGATTATAGGTCCAACACCAGATGCACAAACAGCCTGTCTGCCGTACGTCTAGTTGCATTCACAAGAAGCAAGCAGTCTGATGCACAAGTAACATGGTTCAGTTTCACTTGCAGCATATACAGATTCTGGTGGTAAATGCACTAAGCTGAAGACTCACTATATAGCTTTAAAATACAATTGGAATCACAGTCATAATTTCCACGGGAAAGAAACTTGGCAGAGCAGAGATCAGAAATTGTACAAAAAGGCATCCACTCGGGGGGGGGGGAGGGGTAAAGAGGACAAGCTCCTCAATCTGTCCTTATGATTTGGTGTCGAATTCTTGTCCCACAAAATAGGTCTGAAATAGGGATAACATTTATACCTCTTTGTACTATTGTGCAAAGTTTGGGGCTGGCACTGTAGTTAAATCATTGTTAGCTGGCCTTTTGGTTGCAGAAACATTCCTTGGTGTCTTCTGCCAGACACAGGTAACTGCTGCAATAAGCAGGAGAATGCGAAGGCCAGGACCCCATCTGGCCACAATACACATTCCTCCACAGTGCCTTGATAACACAGACCACCAGATCTTCACCCAGCCTCACTGTCTGCTCTAGACACTAGATGTTTATCAGCAGTGATGAGCTTTGCTATTTTCAATTGTTTGTGCTTTCTATTTCCAACACTCAGGAACCCCAGTCCTTGCAAGTAAGGGAGAAGGGATGGAGAAAGGAAGACTCTCCCTTGGTCAAGGAAGATTGGGTTAGAGGTCATTGAGGCAAGCTGGACACCCACAAACCCATTGTCCTCAGTGGGATCCACCCATGAGTGTTGAGGGAGCTGGCTATTGCTAAACCACTTTCCATCATTTTTGAAAGGCTGTGGAGGACAAAAGTGCTTGAGGATGGAAGGAAAGCCAATGTCACTCCAATCTTCAAAAAAGGCAAGAAACAGGACACAGGAAACTGCAGATAAACTACAGCCTTACCTCTATCCCTGGGAAGGTGATGGACTAGCTCATCTCTAATCATGTGGAGGAAATCATCTTGGGAGTGGTCAGCATGGATTCACCAAAGGGAAATCATGCTTGACCAATCTGATAGCCTTCTATTATGACATGACTGTCTGGGTAGATGAGGTGAGAGCAGGGAATGTTGTCTACCTTGACTTCAGCAAGGTTTTTGACACTGTCTCTCTTAACATACTCATAGGGAAGCTCAGGAAGTGTGGGTTAGATGAGTTGACAGTAAGGTGGACTGAGAACTGGCTGAAGGACAGAGCTGAGACAGTTGTGAGTCTAGCTGGCGACCTGTAGCAAGTAGTGTTCCCCAAGGGTCGGTACTAAATCCAGTCTTATTCAGCCTATTCATCCATGACCTGAATGAAGAGAGCAGGTTTGCTGATGATACAGAACCAGGAGGAGTGGCTGACACCCCAGAAGGCTGTGCTGTCATTTAGCAAGACCTGTAAAGGCTGGAGAGTTGGGCAGAAGGGAACCTAATGAAGTTCAACCAGGGCAAGTATAGAGTACTGCACCTAGTGAGGAATAACCCCATATAGCAGTACAGGTTAAGGGTTGATTCACTGTGTCTGTAAGATATATTATTCTTGTTTAAAAAAGTAAAAAAACCCAAAGCCAAAAGCTGATTGTTCATCTTTCTTCTGTATTTATGTTCTGAGGAGGCAGACTAGTACTGATGAAATTCAATTAGAAGCAGCTGATGTAGATAGTGGCTAAGGAAAGGAAAAGAAGTCCACAGATGAACAAAGACAGGTAGAAGACCAGAAGTTTGTCTGTAGCATGAAGGATATACAAAGCTAACCACAGAGCTGCTGGATGGAACTCAAAACACTGGATTCTCTTCAATCTAAACAAAAATTGTGGACTTAAAAGACTAGTAGAAAGATTTACCTTGAAATATTTGTGTCCAAAGACATTCGTTATCAAGCCTTTTTATTTACTATATTTCACACTAGTAGATCTAAATTTTCCCTATTTAAAGAGATACTTCCTAATGCTTTGTATTTTCCTACTAATTCTAAAAATTTGAACACTTGAAAAGTTTCCTATTTTTGGTGGGATCCTCAAAGTAGAACACTTCCATACTCAACGAACCACCTAAAACTGTGATTTTGCTGAAATTATAGTGGCATTTGACATTCTATCACTTTTACTGTCACATGAATGTTTTTATTTAAATAAGAGAAAAAATGCATATGTCTTTGCCCTGCATAAAAACTAAAGCCTTAGGTTTTTTGGCAGAGGTGAGAAAAAGATCATTTGAGTGAAAACCCATATAATAATTCTTTATTCAATTTTAGCCAGGTGGCCTCAATCATTTGTTCGCTTCAATTAATTGATCTATTAATACAGCAATAAGAATGTCAGTACAGAAAATTCTGTGCAGCTGAAAAGAGAGAAATGTAAAAGCTTTTAAAATTAAAGCAACTTATTTAACATTGAGAAGTGTCTGTTTACTGGGAAAGAAGTACATTCTAATATGTATACTACACTGGTGCTGGGAGTGGGTAGGTGGACTGTGGTGAGTTGACCCTGTCTGTATGGTGCTCTATCATTCCCCCTCCTCAAATGGACAAGGAAGAGAAAATGCAACAAAAGGCTCGTGGGTCAAGATAAAGACAGGAAGAGATCATTCACTAGTTATTGTTATGGGCAAAACAGACTCAACTTTGGGAAAGTAATTTCATGTATTACCAATCAAATCAGAGTAGGATAATGAGAAATAAAAACTAAATCAACACACCTTGTCTCTGATACTCCTTCCCCCTCCATGCTCCAGTGTAGGGTCCCTCCCACAGAAGACAGTCCTCCGTGAATTCCAGTCTGTGTCCTTCCCACAGGCTACAGTTTTTCACAAACTGTCTCAGTGTGGGTCTTTTACAAAGGGTGTAGTCCTTCAGGAACATACTGCTTGAGTGTGGGTCTTCCATAGGTTCAAAGTCCTGCCAGCAAACCTGCTTCAGCACTGGGCTTCTCTCTCCATGGGGGTCACAGGTCAGGTCCTGCCAGGTGTCTACTTTAGTGTGGGCTTCCTATGAGGTCACAGTGTTCTTTGAGCATCCACTTCTCCAGCATGTGGTCCTCCACAGGCTGTAGGTGGATATGTGCTCCATCATAAACCTCCATGGACTGCAGGAAGACAACTGCATTATCATGGTCTTCACTGCTGGCTGCAGGGAAATGTCTGCTCTGGTGCCTGCAGCACCTCATCCCCCTCCTTCTTCACTGACCTTGGTGTTTGCAGAGTTGTTTCTCTCACATATTCTTATTCCAATCCTCTTGCTGCTACCATGCAGGGTTCTTTTTCCCCTCTTTCTTAAATACATCACAGAGACACTACCACCATTGCTGATTGGCTCATCCTTAGCCAGTGGTAAGTCTGTCTTGGAGCTTCCTGGCAGTGTCTCTACTGGACATGGGAGAAGCACGGCCTGCAGTGCCCTGCTCTGCCAAAACCTTCCCACAAAAACCCAATACATATATTTTTTTTACAAATATCAGGAGATCTTAAATGAGCAAAGAAGGTTTAACTGCTTATATTTATCCAAAACTGCATTAGACAAATAGGATTGAGACAATGCAAATTAAAATTTTCATAGTCTATGATGAAATAAAATATTAACAATCAAACTTGAAAGATTAATGTTTCAATGCAAGTTGTTCTTCTTTTAATGGAATAGTTATAAACTGGACTGAAATAAACTAGTAGTGGTTGTAAGTAATTTTCTTGTTTACCTGGTTTTTTACGTGTCACTTTGCTTAAAGGATACATACAAAGAGTAAGAAGAAGGCTGCAACTTTTCCTTAGCATGGCTGCTTGCTCTAAATGAGTGGTATCTCTCTCAAGCAGGGAGAAGACCTACAGCAGCAATGAGTCTTTGATGGGAAAGAAACTTCTGAAGTGAAGATGAGGGTGGTTGTGAGAAATAATGACAGTGGGGAAACAATGGCACAAGGACATGAAGGAAGAAGGCATAAACTGAGGCTCAGATGTAGAAGAAAAATAATATTTTCCAGTGAATCAGAGAGAACTGTTTAGACCTTGCTGATAAATAGAAAGCTGCATGAAACTGCAGGATAGAGAGCAAGAATAAATAATCTGTCCTGTAATGTGGCGATGAAAAAGGGAAAATGCTCTCTGATTTTGGTTTGATGTTTTCTCTTTAAGTAGATATATTATGAAGCTGTCTAGTTCTAGTTTACATGTAGCCTAATTTACAACTTTTTTTTTTTTTTTTTTTTTTTTTTTCCTTAGAACTGCTTACTTACTGAAAAAATTTACTGGTACATTTGCTTTAAGTTCCTAGGTAAGTCAGATCTTGTCATGATATACAGAAGTGTGAAGCACTGGAATATCAAGGGCAAAAATTTTAGGGGATCCAAAGGGAGACTCCTATGCAAAACTTAACAGATTGGTGCCTTCACCCAGATGCCAGGGAAATATGGTAGTATATTAAGACTTTTTTGTCAGCATCAGAATACTGGAAATACAGGCTTTTGTGGCTGCTGCTGCCTAGGCAAAGGTGGCATATTTGTGGGATAGTGGCTGTAGGTTGGTGGGAATTTTTCCAGATGGTGTTTCTCCTGGTGGATCTGGACAGAGCAAGAATCTTCAAAACTCTGTTCGGGAGGTTCCCATTACGCAGGTAAAAGTGTTGCTTCCTATCACCACACTTGCAGTGGTGGTCACCTTTGCTCAGGATTAATCCTTCTCACACAGGGCAATAAAGTTCCTTAAGGAGAATCTTGAAAATGTTACATGAAATGTTCCTTGAAAATAAGCATGATTTCTCTTGGCTGACCACCTGCATGTATGAGAGTTCATGTAATTAGATTTCTGAAGTTACTAGAAACCACTGTAAGAGGCACCTCTTTGTGATGAGTATGTGTCTTCTGATACAAATTGATCAAATGCATTCAGTGTTTCTGAACAAGTATTATTTTTCATGGTTATACTCACAGATGACGCAGTCATTTTTAGTCCCTGTTTGACAGAATTAAATGATTCTCTCATACAACTCTACAAAATCCTCTTCTAAGATCCCAGGAGGTTGCCCAGTCTCTCCATTCAATTGTAATACTGAGCTGAGAATCCACAAAAGTATGCTAAGTATATAGAGGTGACCTTGGATTTTCTTCAGAGTTAGGGCCTTAGAAATTAAATCTAAATACTGATTAAAGGCTCTGATTCACCCAAGAAATCAAATATTTCCTTAAATAATTTCCCCCCCCAAATCATGGAAAAAAGTTAGACAAGAATTTACAGGTTTTGTTGGACATAGACATATAGACATAAGAAAAACTTTGCTTTATAGCTTTTTGGTTTTGTTAATTTGAAATTTCACAAATATGCAATCAGGCAGGAATTAGATTTTTTTTTTAAAAAATGGAGTATATTAGTTTAGTTTTTTCTAAATGAGAAGCTAATATAAAAATATCATCTTTATCTTTCATTATATGGTGTTAAAGTGTAATATGGAAAACTGTTTAGTTTGACCAGATATATAATTTCTTCTGAATAGTAGCCTTTATATTACTCCAAAATGTAAATATGACAACATTGATTAATCAAATATAGGGACATAGTTTTCAAATATGCAGATCTATCAGCATAGCTGAGTTGAATTAAATGCTGGATGAACAGTGATTCAAATATAATATGCTTTTATTTGAAAAAAAAGTTTTTCCTTTGATTCATTAGGATTTATTCCAATTTTCCTTTTGTTATTTTTGTTGTTGTCACTTTAATCAGATGTCCAGCCCTATTGATTTGCTGTACAGTGCTTAGTTGGCAAAGGGAGGCAATTACAAAGTAGAATAATTATTTAGAAGTACATTTTGTATGAATGATGCTATCTAATGTCATCTTTCTAGCTTTCCTATTACTCACTTGCTAAATAATTATCCATATGTCACAGTATTTTGAAACACATGTTCAAAACATTTGTGCTTCATTCTGTCTATTCTAGTTTTCCTCAGCAGATTTGGACTATTTTTAGATATGGAAATGAGAATGTTAAAAAATAGTGGGTTTTTTTTGAAAGCTTGTGAAAGAAATTTAACTATTTGTGGGCGTAATACCTGTGGATACAGCTGACGATACTGGTTATATTGTCTTACAGTTATAGCTGATGTATGTTAGCATAGCTTCACTGAGGTCATGAAAAAAAATGTTTATTTGAAAACATATTTAAGAAATGGAAAAATACCACAGACAAGTGAGGAAAACAATGAAAGTGAGAAGCAACAGTGTGAACTCCAAGGTAAGAGAAAAGCAGGGAAGTGTTCTAGTACAGAAGCAGATATTCCCCTGCAGCCCATGGAAGAGACCACTAAAGCAGAAATTTTCCTGCATCCAAGGAACACATTAGAGCAGATATCCACACTGCACATCCACTGATTTTTTAAGTTCTTCTCCCTGAGGAAGGGAGTAATGGAGACTGTGGAAGAAAAAAAAAAAAAAGTAACTTTAAGATATTTACTAAAAATCACTACAGTCATCATTAATTCTGAACACAATACTGACATTACAGGATGGTATGCACACAAATTAGTGTTTTGATGCAAACAACTTCATTCAAAACACTATTATATTCATGCTAAGCTCTTACAAACAACTGATGTTATAAAGCTATTCAAGAGTGTGCCTATCTAAATGAGTCAATGTATTTCCAATTTAAGGAATTGGTTAGACAGGTTAGAATGCATAAATCTATTTTGTCCTTATATCATAAAAAGATTTGAAGAAATGATGTAACTACTGCTGAGGGTGTGAGTGGCTAGTGTTTACACTTCTCCTGTCAAAATCATTATATCCGTACTTTAAACATTTCCTGCTGCTTCCCACTTCCTGGGTTCAATATGAGACCTGTATAAGACAAAAGTAGATAGAGGATAAAAAAAAAAAAAAAAAAGATTACAAAGGACAATTTTCCCCAAGTAATTTTCTAGTTTATTTTGATTAACAAAATGTTTTGAAATTCTACAAAACTATTTGGTTTTCTATTTCAATATAATTCAGTCTCCACCTGAACACTTTGGTTGCTTCTCTTTTTCTTGTCTCTTTTTATTTTTTATTAAATATTGCAAAAAGGCTATAAAGATCTGCCATCAATAACCAGACCTGTTAAAAACTATCTACAACTTTCAAAGGCTAAGAAGGTTGTGGATCTTGGCTCATGGGAAAGCAAGTTAATAAGCAAAACTGCAAGCTTGCCAGGCTGTCATATTCAAAACCCTTAATACTTTTTGCATGCTTCTTTTCTTCTACCCTCCTTTCTTACCCAAATAAAAAAGCAGCTGTCCAATTAGATTATTCTTTTTTTTTTTCTTCTTTTTTTTCCACCATGTTCTTATGCAGAACTTCTAGAATAAAATAAAAACAGAAGACTATCATGTTTTACATATAGTACTTAACACTTGTTTATGTTTGGGTTTATTTATTTATTTATTTAAAATTCAAAATAGAGAATTTTTCTTTAAGAATACTGGCACATTTTAAATTCTATGTTCTGTTATGGACAAAAAGCTCTACAGCCCTTTTATATGGAGACAAACATTTAACCTCCAAATCAAAATACAGGAATTATCATTACTTAGTTACAAAAATATTAAATATTAGAATTCAAACTAATAGAGAAAACCTTCATTAATTATACTTGTGCAACTGTCATAAGAGTTGCAACTAACACCAACCAGTCTGCTCTGATGTTATGTGTCCCTGCCCATGTTTCTGGGGTTTCTTGGCTGACTACACAGGGCTTCCTCAGCCTGGGGTGGAGGGTGTTGCAGTGAAGGTCAGCATCTTGCAGTCCCAGGGTGCCTGTAATAAGTGCAACCCCTATAGCCCAGAGACCCTCTCAGTTTATGTTTCTCCACACACATCTTCCTCCCACTAGCTGCCGTTCTTTCCCTTTTCTTCAGGTAGCAGCAGCACAATTCTAGAAACTGAGAATGGTTTGGAGTGTGAAATTTTTTGTTTATTCATGTTTCTTGTGGTAATTAAATTCATTTGTAGATCCTACTTGGCAAATTTAATATGCTAGTTACTCCAAAGGGAGTGTAATTTCCATATATCCTGTAATACTCCTCCCATGATCACTGATGCTACTGTTAGACTAGTCACATTGTTCTCTATTTTTGTGCATTTTCACTGCTTTTTTTAATACTGAAACAGGTTTTATTCAGTTCAGATTGTTGTGAAGTGCTTGGTTATTGGACTTCATGACTTCCAGAGGTTTCTTCTAATCTAAATTATGATTTTTGCTCTCAGGCTGAGAAAGTCCTTTACATACTTCACCTCTCTGTTTTTGTATGCCTGATGATTCTCTGAAACTTCTTTATTTCTGCAGCTTCTTTATTTCTGCTTCTTCCTGTCAAATTTCTGAACTGGGGGGGCTGATAGGTGTGATCCTAATGGGAATGTCAGTTAAACTGTCAAAAAAAAAAAAAGTAGTAAATATTATTCTGTTATGACATTCCATCTCAAGAAAAATCTTTGTTCTTACACTCATATTTTTATTCTTCCCTTTTTGCAATTTTTGTGATTCCTTCTTCCTAGTAGGTATTTGAACAACATGGCAGGTCAGTTTAAATTTAAATGCCTGAAGGAGAAGTCTACTGCAATCTGTCCATTTTTCACCCTTGAAGTCTTCAGTTGCTAAATGTGTAGCTTTGAGTTAAATAATGGTTAAAACGGACAACAGCACACACTTGTTTCTATGCCACACCAGTGAATTACTAAACAGGATTTTTGGGGGTAAGTATGTCTATGCTAGGAAGGCCAGGGGAATTACTAGGTCTACGTTAATAAACGGTACTAAATAATCTATTGCTTAGCTATGTGAAAAAGAAGCAGAGAAGACAATTATTTGGGAAATCTAAGGCAAATGTTTAATTTTACCAAGAAGGAATCTTTTTCAGATGTTACAGAACTGAAAGAGAAAGATTAACCTGTAAGTAGATATGTATCATGTAGATTTTTTTGTAATACTAAAGACACAACTGGTGACTTTAAGATTTCTAAATTCTACCTAATATGTCCTTGAAAATATTTGTGAAGATTACTGAAAACCTTTTGTAATGATAACAAAAAAATCTTAGAGCTTAATGTCTTCAACCTCTCCATTCTGTAATGTTTTTTCCATTACAAATTTCCATATGTATACTAGTTTTCATCTGTGAAGGCTTCCCCCAAACTATTTTTTTCTCTAAAATGTATCTTATAAGAAGGATAGGTAGATCTTCATCACATGTAACTCATAAATTGTGAAAGCAGATACTACAAAATATAAATCATGCAGCTTTTTGTCAATGCCACACAATATCTCTTATAATACGCTTTGAAAATTGTAATTTCTAGATGCATATTGATCAAACAGTGAGGGAAACTCATTCAGATAGTGCCTAGTTTTGACTGCTTTACTTAGTAATTATAAAAGTTTAGAAGGCTTTCTTTGTGATTTTATTGTATTGGAATTGAAGGGTTAAGGAAAATTTCCTGCCTTCTGTACACAGAGAGAGGAAGTGATTTGCTGCTGTGATTGCTCCAAGAGGAGACAAATGAGAAAAAGAAAAGGATAAACAGGATACTTTCCAATTTCACTGTTCTCAAAATTTGGATTGGTGGTTTAAACATGGTGGGATTTTAGATTTTTGATCTTAAGATTTTCCAACCCTTTCCTCATTTGACCTTGCTATATATTGGGATGTACCTCTTTGGCTGTGCCTTTCCAGCAGTTTTCTACATATACTTACTTTAATGGCAAAATGTGTTTTCATTTTATAGCCATACAATGACAAATGGCTTAATTTATGCTCCCTGCCAACATTTAAGCAGGTAACTTGCAAACAGTCAGCTCAGCAGATGGAAAGGCAGGTAAGCATATCAGTTAATCTATGGAAAATGCAATCAGAATAGATGGTAACTGGGAAGCTGTTGAGACAAATTTGAAGTAGTGATTTTCCCATACAAATATTAGTCTTCTCTAATTTCATTTACTGCTAACTTAATTCTCTGTGAAGTAGGCTTATAAAATCTATGTTACCAGAGTAGTTAGTTCACAGTAAGTATTAGTATGTTTAAACAGAGATCACTGCAGTCGGAACAAAGTTTAATCAAAGCCAAACCCTTTTCTATGAAGAAAATTTCAGCTTTAAGTGAATAATTTTTAAGAAAGCCACAATATGTTAGTGTCTGCAAATATAAACAGTCAATGTCTGTTTGATTTTGAAACATATTTTCTCTATTCACAGTTTAGAAAGTAAAATAGTAATAACACTAAAAAAAGTATTGAAATTCAGCCAGATTTACTTATGTTGAAGAGAGTGACACATTTCTCCTAATTGGTGAGGCATTGGAACAGACTGCCAAGGGAGGTGGTAGAGTGACCATCCCTGGAGGTGTTCAAAAAACATATAGATAGGGCACTTCAGGACATGGTTTAGTTGTCATGATAATGTTAGGTAGATGGTTGAACTCTATAATCTTGGAGGTCTTTTCCAACCTTAAAGAGTCTGTGATTCTGTGATTCTGTACCTTATTTTCCCTTCTCTAGTAACAGAGGTAGAAAATACTTTTGTTTTACCAGGAAAAAAATAATCTTTCTACTTTTCTGGTTTTAAAGAGCTTGTACTGAATAACTGTCTGAAATAAATAATGTTTTAACAATAGAAAACAATTATATATTTCTGTATGGAATTTTCGTACAAACTGTGCCTGTCATCATCCATTCAAACCCACAAAATATTACAGCTGTAAATTTTAAGTTTATCTGATAGGAATATGGAGCCAATGTATAATAGTCATTTGCAAATGACTATTGGTGGCAATTGTAGTAAGATCAGTGCAGAGTACAGTAATATAAAAGTTGCATGGGATCATCAGGTCTTGTATATTATTCCCTATAAATCTCCTTCTGTTTTTTTTTTTCAATAGTTGATGCTTTCCATAAACATTATCATTAGTCGGCACATTGTTTCATTTCTTTTTTTTTCAAGAGTTAAAGCATTTCTAAATGCCTCATTATGAATCAGTAAAAGGTCAGTTGCAAATGAAATACTTTGAAAATAATGAGGGAAACATGTCAGAACTGTATTTATCTTCACTTCTCCAAGACAGGTAAACATAATGGACATGTATTTGTTATACTTAGATTCTTGCAAATATGACATTTTAGCTGAATAAAGAAAATCATGTACAATAGTTGTACTTTCTCTTGGGAATTTATTAACAATAAAGGGTTTATTTTAGTTAGTTTATATAACAGACTACACAGTTTACTTCATCATAACACACTGTACAAGATCATAAAGTGAGATTCAATTTCAAAACTATCAAACCATTATTAATAATAGGTTGAAGTAACAATATAAGAAACCTAATATGTTTGAATTCTACAGACTTTAGTTATCCATCCATAGACTTTTAAAGTAGGTTATTACACTCACAAATTTCTGAAAGTTGAGGGATTTTATTTTTTTTTTTTTTAAGATATCTCCAGTTAGGTAACAAAAAGCAAAGAAAAATCTTAGTTTTAGAAAAGTTTACGCTAATATACATACAACAGGGGTAAATGAAATACAAACATGGAGACTAAAGTACATAAAATATTGATTTGATTTATTAGATGCTAGGGATTTTAATTTTAATAAGAAAATTAATACTACTGAAATTAATTTCTTTTTCAGTATAAGCATTTCTCGATTGAGTAAGGAAGAAGTGTATATTTCAACCTTGTACTAATAGCAAAAAAAATATTTAAACAATATGACAATGGAAAAGCATTGGACTCATGAGACTGACTTATATGATTTCTAGTGAAATTTGTCCACAGCAGTTCTGAGTTGTGAAATTACATATATGGAAAAAAGAGTTCTTCCCATCTATATTCCCTCTACCCACCTGCCCCACCCCTTCCACCAACGGGGAAAATTTAATTATGATTAAATTTATCTTTTGAGAACAGGATTAAACTTTGCGATTTCAGAGGTACTCTTTTTACTCTTGATGTAACTTGCTATTAAGGTAAGGTCTTTCTATGCAAGAAGACAAGCATGTTTTAAATTGTATTGAAACAGCAAAGATAATTTTGCTCTCCTGTATTTTTTTGATTTAACCTGAATTGTTAGGCTGTTGGCTTTAATTAATCCCAGGTCAGTAGTGACCGAATTTTATTGTTAATTGAGGGCCTGTAAGAATGAATTTCATTGCCGCAGGGCACTTCCCAAGGGGTAACTATGCACATACCCTAAACAGTAATTATATTTCATGCTAGCTGCCAGTCATTCTGGCAGTGTTGTCAGAGGTCGTGAATTGAAATGATGTGAGTAGAATCCAAGTTACACTTGTTCTTATTTATTCATAAAAACTGTGAATCAGAACATGTTTTAAACTATAGAATTATTCTTAGGTCTGCATTTGGGGGTCCATTTCCTCTGTGTGTGGTCTACATGGCCTCCCCTTGTAGTTCTGGCCAGCTAGAAAGCCCTGCATTTTAGAATTGTCATACAAAATAGAGATAGGAAAGAATGTTGAGAATGTATATACACATTGTGAAGAAGAACAGATGTTGGTAAATGACAGTTTTTCCTCCTTCAATTGCTTGTTTAGTAGAGACATGTAGTCACTTTCAAATCCTTTAAATCCTCTAAGAAGGAGCTTGTGAACAGTTTATGTGCCAGACCTATTGTTCATGATTGATGCTAAAGCATAATAAAAAGAAATCACATCTTCACAGAATCACAGAATCACAGAAAGTTAGGGGTTGGAAGGGACTTCTGAAGATCATTGAGTCCAACCTCGCTGCCAGAGCAGGACAAAACTATAGCAGATCACACAGAAAAGCATCCAGTACATCCTGTACACAGTTAATCTGTAAAAATATTGTCCTGAGACTTCATGCCAGAACATCAGCTGGTACTCCCACTGCAGAGTGGCTTTCACATTCTGGCAATCTTCCCTGGTCTTGAGCAGGGACAAGAAGCTCTTGAAGTGAAGAATGGTAGAGATGAAAATGCAAGGCTTGCAGTTTGCAGCTTAGGTGAGGGACAGAGAACAGTCCCAGTTTCTCTGTCAGATCATAATTATATACAAGCAGATATCTTTAGGGATCTGGAAATGGTGGACTTTACTGCCCATTTCCATATTGGGTAGGTCAACCAAAAGGAAAAGGAGCACCTGCTTTTAATGCTTTCATCCCTGAGCCTATAGTGACAAAATAATCACAGCACAGAAAAGCAATTCTATAATCCTGTCAGAGAAGCAAAATCCATACCTAGATGTCCATTTTAGAAAATCAGGTAAAATGGGAAACCTAAAGTTCATCCCTCATTCAGTTTACTGAAATAAACACACAGCTCAGGGCTCCAAAGTAGATAAAAAGGAAATTACAAGATCCTAAATTGACTAGAGTTGACTAGTCTTTTTTCTAAACTCAGCTCTCCAGTCTTAAATTAATTTTACATTTTCTTTAATAAACTCTCTTATTAAAACAGAGAAGGAAGGAAGGAAGGAAGGAAGGAAGGAAGGAAGGAAGGAAGGAAGGAAGGAAGGAAGGAAGGAAGGAAGGAAGGGTTCCCACAAACCCAACCAAACAAAAACCCTAATTAACTGAAGAAGCTAGATGAGAAAAAGGCTTACATGCACAGAGTAATTTAAAAAGTTCACAAGAACTTTTCCTACCATTTTTCTTGTGAATGAAGAAGAAAAAGAAGCCATAGAGAGTCTGACCATTTCCCTCTGATATTTCCAAGAGTTCCTTCTTTGCCTCTGATACCTGACTTTCTGCCTCTCTCAGCAAATTGTCTGCAAGGTGCAGGATCCTATGCCATCACTATGACCATCAGATCCCTTCTGCCATCACGTACTACAATGTCTCAATGTCTCAAAACCTGTTTGTCTGAATACACAATTCATTTCCACACCAACTCACCTGACTAATCCCTTCAGTGGTAAATAAACAATAAAAAAATGCATGTAGTCCATCACTAAGACCCTCAATAAAAGGAACTAATTCATGAAGCTAGAGAACAAGTAGCAGAAAATGATTTCTCTACCTTATTCAGTTGGTGAAAAATATTGAAGCAAGAGTACTGTACGACTTCTTGTAAGGGTGGTTCGATAATACTGTGATCGATGGTTGCCAATAGGGTGCTTTATGCAGGCCTGCTGTGGGAACTCACGGGATGGGTACAGAGCTGCAAAGAAAAGTTTCTGTTCTTCTTATCGGAGGAGAGCTGCAAGAGCTGCCAAGGGAGTTTCTGTTCCTCTATCCAAGGGACTAGCTCTTCTTATCAGAGGAGAGTTGGCAAGACCTCACTGTCCTTGAACAGGACGGTGAAGTTCATTGCCAAGAATGAGGCAGCTGAAGATGAGGAAGGCCTAGTGGGGTAGGGGGGCGCACAACCCCCATTGTGGGGGGCGCACAGATGCAGAAAGACCAGAGACCAACACTTCTGGGTGGGGTTGCTGCCTTGAGCCACTGCCTCCTGGCACATACTGGCCATGCGTGCCAGGACTTGGGGGCTCTATAAAAGCTGGAATTGGGGGTGGATGAGCTGAGCTGCACGTATCCTGCCATCGAGATCATGTTGTCTCTGAGGGACTCCCACTAAGCATGCATGCCGACCAGCTCCCCTGCACCTGGGGACCATACATCTGCCTGGTCTGTATCTTAGGGTAAGTAATGCTGCTTTGCTTGCTTCATAGGAATAGTAGTTTTGCCTGCTTTGTAGGAATACTAGTGGTATGGAACACAAACAATAAACAAGCCGTGATAATTAGTGATAACTTCATGCAGTATTGGTTGAATACATGGATCCTTGACACCCTGCTGCACTTCTACATGCGTACAGAAAAAGAAAAAGGTGTTGCTGGACACCTCTGTGGACACTGAGAGACAGAAGAATCTATGACTAATTAGTACATGTATACCTACAGTATATTTACTGAAAGAAGAGGTACAAATGTTTCATGGCAGAGTAATAATCTCTGGAAGCTTTCTGTTGTTAGGTTTTGAGCTTAGTCCATCTCTGAATGCAGACCACCTCTGAATGAAAAAAAGGAGCGAAGTCAAAGGCAGTTGCCAACTGAACCTCTGTGCTGGTTTTGGCTGAGGTAGAGCTAATTTTCTGCATAGTAGCTTTTATGAGGCAAGTGACCCTAGTTACAATTATATTCTTAAGCAAACTTATAGAATTTATGGTAGGCTTTCCTTTTTGTTGTTGCAGGAATGGAAAAGGGAAAGAGGCAAACTGCAAATTGTGTAAATATAAAATAGGTGAATCCTATGTACATTTATTTGTGACTATTTCATCTCCATAGAAGACCTTTGAGTCTCTAGGAAAACAACCAACTTAATTTTGGAGATAACGTATAATATAGACACTGACTTAGAAATACTGTTATCCAAGAGGTAAAAATGAAAATTTGTGGATTTCAGTATTCATAAAAAATTTAACAACATGTAGAAAGTTGACAGAAAATGAGTGAACATGATGAACTTAAACAAGCCAAAATATTAGATCAAAAATTATTTCTTTGGATATTAATTTTGTTTAGGGAAGCTTCCAAAGAGGAACAGAAGGAAAGGACTAAACACATTTGTACACGTGTCTACATGCTTATAAGAAAATTATTTACCTCAGGCTTCTAGTTGCAATATGACAAGAAAATTTTGGTTAAGAGGTTGTCAGACTTCGTTCTCTCCAAAAATCAAGATGAAATAATATTTAGGGAAATTGCAAATCTTGTTCTTCTCAAACCTGTTGTTGAAAGTGTGATTTTGAGAAACAGACCTTTTTCAAAGTTCAAGAGATGGTCTGGCTTTTGATTAAATTTAAAAGAACTGAGAATCTGTACAGTATTTCTTGTGAAGAAACTGCAAATTAAAAACCATCAAGAGACAAAGTAATGTTCCTTAAACCTACTGAAGAAAAATCCTCCTGAACTAAAGATGAACATGAAAGCAGTATCTGGAGCATAGATAATAACTAGAAAAGTAATGTGGGGCTGTGAATTATGCATAAGGAAAATAGAAACACCATCAGTAGGAAAGAACAAGGGAAAATGTAATACCAAATTTCATACACTTAGCTTTTAAGTGACATGCAGAGGATAATATGTTTCTTGGTATTTATGTTCATGGAAAAAGTAGCTTAGCATGTGTTCAGAATTATATTGGAACAAAAGCTTTGGGTTTGTTTTTTTTTTTTGAGAAATTTAAGTGGATAATGATTTCAGTCTTTCTTTTTCTTCAGTCTTACTTTTCTACTGAAAATTTAACTCATAATCTCTTTAAGAAAATGGTTGTGATTTTTTTTTTTTTTTTTTTTTTTTATTTACCACCCATTTGGGGGGGGGGAAATAAAAAATACATGTTTTTTATTTTTAAATTTTTTTACAACCTTTAACCAGATGCCAAAAAG
>JAAGNO010007636.1:31954-47813 GCA_033439905.1 Ceryle rudis | reverse complement strand
TTAAATTAGAAAGGAGTTGATTTAGATTAGAAATAAAGAGGAATTTCTTGACCACGCGAGTGGTGGAGCACTGGAACAGGTTGCCCAGGGAGGTGGTTGAGGCCCCATTCCTGGAGACCTTCAAGCTGGGGCTTGACAAAGCTCTGAACAACCTCCTCTAGTTGAGGATGACCCTGCACTGTCAGCATGGGGGTTGGATTATATGACCTCTAGAGGCCCCTTCCAACCCAGACATTTCTATGTTTCTAAGATACATAGTTTCAAACAAAAACAAGAAATCCTGATACACACATTTCAGTCCATGGGAGGTGAATTCTGCAAACATATGATATAATGAGGCCAGAATTTAGCCAGGAAAACCCTCTCATATTTTCTGAGGAATAAGGAGTATGATGTTGTTTTCTAACAAGTCACACAAGATATCTCCTCAGATACCACAATTTTTAAGTGTGGACTTTCCACTGGTACTGTCCACATTTGACATGGTGAAATTAGCAGCCAGGGATGAATTTAAATTGCAGGCTCCTTCTTGAAGAAACCAAAGAGTTTTGCATAACCCCTAAGTGCTGTCTCTTCTTATGAGGAAACTAAAATTTAAGACATTTACGTGACAAGCAAAACACAATCCGTACACTTTCTCCTAAATATACCTTGTGTATCTTTACAAATTATGCTCAAATAGAAGGATATTGTACACTCATAGGATGCGTTACGTCCCAGAATAGAGCACAGCAGAACAGACATGAGACCTGGATTTTTAAACATCATTCCACAGCAAACTCCTTCCATGTCCTGCAGGGTGTGATTTCCAATCTGCCTTAAGCACAGGAATGGAGTCTCACTGAATATTCTCTATATATTATTTTTCCAGTACGCTCAGGCTATGAATGATTGCTTAATATTTTTCTTTCACCTATCTCTTTAGGAAATGTGGCAGTGGGGGAAAGTAAAGAAATTATATTTCCACTAGAAGAAAGCTATTTTAAGTAGTATCACCAAGATTCAACCACATAAACTTTATATTTTTAACATCAGTCTGTACTCTGCTCATTCCTGTTCTCAGCTCAATTAAAAAAGAATAAGAGGCAGAGAACTAAAAGGCTTCAAAACACAAGTTTTACTGTACCATGGCTTCAATTCTTTTTCAGAAAAAGGAGAAATTCTCTCACCTGTATTTTGGTGTGGGTTTTTTTGTGTGTGGGAGGGTTTTTTGTGTGTGTGTGGTGTTTTCTGTTATTTTTATTTTTGTTGTTGTTTTTGGTTGGTTTTTTTCCCCTCTTTAGCTGAAGGGACTTCAAGAAACATGCATTGTGGTATGCATCTGTAGCTCTATAATTGAGCACAGGTTTTTTTTTTGTCCTGATCGCTAATGATTATGGTAGTCCTGATAACATTAAGTATACAGCAATGTTTAGGAAAGAAGTCTACTTGGTAGCTAGCATATGCTATTAAGTACATAAAGAATGTCTATACATGGCAAAAGAGTCATAAAAAAAGAGGTTCTAAATCCCAGTACCAGAACCATAAACAAAGTAGTTAATTTGTTTCAAAGTGATTAGTCATCTAAATAAAGCCTCAAACCTCAAACTCTACAGAGCTCCTAAACTACTTGGAATCTCTGATCAGTAAAGAAAATAACGTGGGTAACCAAACCTCCTCTTAATCTTTTCTTATTTTTCATACACATATGGGGTTTACTGTAGAATTGCCTTAATTCAGATTGCTTAGCATCTTAAAGGATTTTAGAAATGGGCTCACACAAGAAGAGATGGATCCCCACCTTGCTACAACCTCCTTTCACAGGTAATTGTAGAGAGCAATAAATTGTGATAAAAGGTCTCCCCTTAGCTTCCTCTTCTCCCTACTAAATAATCCCAGTTCCCTCACCCAATTCCTTGCAAAACTTGTTTTCTAGACCCTTCACCAGCTTTGTTATCCTTCTCTGGACAAGCTCTAGCACCTTAATGTCCTTCTTATAGTGAGTGTCCCAAAACTGAACACAGTACTCGAGCTGTGGCCTCACCAATGACAAGAGGGACAACCATCTTCCTCGTCCTGCTTGTTACAGTATTGCTAATACAAGCCAGGATGCTGTCGGCCTTCTTGGCCACCCAGGCACACAGCTGATTCATATTCAGTCGCTTGTCAATCAGCACCACCAGGGTCCCTGTCTGCTGAGCAGCCTTCCAGACACTCTTCACCAAGCCTCTAGCATTGCACGGGGCTGTTTGTAGCTCAAGGGGAGGACCTGGCACTTGGCCTTGTTGAAGCTCATACAGTAGACCTCGGCTCATTGATTCAGTCTGTCCATGTCCCTCTGTAGAGCCTCCATACCTTCAGCAGATCAACACTCCCACCCAACATGGTGTCACCTACAAACTTACTGAGGGTGCATTGTTACCTCCTCATTAAGATCACTGATTAAGATGTTAAACAGAAGTGGTCCCAATAGTGAGCCCTGAGTGTAACCCATCCAGCCCCACAGACTTGTGTATGTTTAAGTGGTGTAGCAGGTCACTGCAGGTATAGGAGCACTTCCAAAACTACTAGTATGAGCAAATATATTTGTTATTTTGGGTATTTGAAAATAGAAACTGGTTATAAATTATCTGAAAACTTCATTTATTAGGAGCACCTAATTGTCCAGGTTTTTCTGTTTTGCAGTAGTTTCATTCACTACAGAAAAATACCTAATACAACACAACTTATAATTCTGTAACAGAAATCAGCTGCTATGATTTCCTGCAGAAAGCATGATTCATTCTGGACCAAAACCAACTTAAGTACTTCCTGCTTTCAGTTAAAAGTTAGAGATTTCTGGCACAAGATGTTGAAATTGACTGTTATACTTCACCTTTAACCCTTCTCCTCAAATCAAAAAAGTTCTGAAAACTCCAGATGCTACCTACAAACTTTGTTAAATTTAATTAAAAAGTAACACTATCAGCAATGGAGCTTTAATAACAAAGTTTGTATTTCATTGAAGTTCCCAGTGCTAGAAGCTTAGATGGCAAAATATACACGACAAAATTTAACAAGTACTCAGCTACAGAAAGGTTACTCCATCCAGCCAAAAGTAAAAAAACAAAATCTATTTGGCAAGAAATACACTTAATTTACACCTTATGGTACTAAATCTTATTAAAAATGTTTTAAGTATCATATTCACCAGATAGCTTTTCAACATAAGCTATATAGCCAGCATAAAACCTTTACATTTTTACACTCAGTCAATATTTGCATTCAATCTGACAATCTCACACCCTCATGCTTGTAAACTAGATATTAAAATTTCTTCCCTGGTCAAAACCCAGTTTAAAACCTGGGACTTCCTCCTCCAAATCCCAAGAGGAAACATGGAGGGTAAGGTGCTATGAACCCCTCAAAAGCTGTCCTTATCATTACAGGGTCAGTGAGCAGTTTTGTAAATGAGTCCTTTAAAATGTTATTCTCATGTTTCAGATAAGAAAACAAAGAAAACAATAGACATATTGAAGATGAAATTCCATGGAAGAAAAAAAACCCAACCAAACAAGAGATAGAGACCTACTAGCAAACCCATCTCTTTCTTACATTGATTTCTGCATTTAGTTTTACTCGTCATTGCTAAAACTTCATTCACAGCAAATAAACATATTCTGTTGCTTCAAGTTTCCACAGAAATATGTATGTGTAATCCAAATCTCCCAAGTCTTCATCTACTAAGTAAGGACTTAAGCCCTACTAACTAAAAATAGCTACTACACATTGGAAGAATTATTTAACTTCATGTAAAACTTTCTGGTTTCATAGCTTCTATGTCCCCTTTGACTACTTAAAAAATGCGTCGTTTTATCTTTTTCAATGCTTATGCTTCTTTTTAGTATCAAAGCAGGCTGAAATCCAGGGATTTGTAGGAAAAGATTTTTGTTCTCAAACAAGCATCAGTGCAGCTACAGGTTTCAGCTATTGCCCTGCTGGTTATATTTTTCACATTTGATTAAGAAATAAATACAATATTCTCCCTATTTGTAGTTGGTAAATCTCTTCTGAAATCTGTAGCCATGCTGATACAGAAGGAAAGAAAAGCACTGTTTACACGTTATTGTAAACAAAGTCTGATTCCTGATTTATGAGACAGTTATCAGATTTTAGAACTTAAATTTAACCCACTGGACTCAAACTTTGAATAAGATTATATCACAATGAACAAGTAAATACATATATGACTTGACATAGATATTCATCAATCTTTAGAGTCTTCATTTCATCTCATTCTCTGTACCATTTAAAATATACTTTCTTGTAACAAAGAATTGCCATTTTTCACAATAATAATGTATAAAATACTAGATGCTTTAAAAGTATTTGGAATATTTAAAATACAACAAATAAAAAAGAAATAATATCTTCTTATAGAAAGGAAAGCCAACTTTTTTGCATCTTCTCTATTTTAGATATGCCCTGGATCCTTCCGCATTTCATCAAACAAAAGTGTCCAGGGAAACATTAGGATTTGCCCTAATTTTTGAGTTTCACATAATTAAAATTCCATGTTTAAAATCTGTCAATATCACACAAAATTATTTGTTATAATTATTAATAATGAAGAAAATTTTCATGACAAGCTTACGTAGTATGTAATTGCCAATTTGGTTCAGGATTGCCATATCCTCGTTGAAATCTACATTCCTAATTTCAAGTGAGTATCTAAAATCAACAAGTTTCTCAATAAAATAAACTTTTGACAATCATCAAGGTCTTCACATTTCAAGTACCAAAAAACCAACACATTTCTAAAATGGGCAAGAATTAAAAAAAAAAAAACTGTTCTTGAGAGTAAGTATCAAAGGACTTAAGATTGAGACCCAAGTATTTTGTATTTGTGAATAAGAATAAGACATAGGCCATACAATTTCTACACAAAAGGTATCATCTCAGTAGCTAGAAGACAAAGCCAAGTATCCGGACAAGATTCTCCAAAACATTAGAAAAAGCATCACCTAGATCATGAAAATCCATTTTAAGATTCCTTATGTCATAGGCTGGAGACCAATGATAAGCTTTAAATGCTTTAGTATTTGGTTTGATTTACACAAATAGATTTCCAGCATAGGCATTAACACCCCTTAACTGGATGCAATAATACTTTAATATTGACTCTTCCCTGTATAATCAAAACACCTACTATTTGACAGTCACAGATGTTGAAAACCTTATGTTCAAGAGGTCACTCATTTGTTGGTAATGGTAGTTGGCCACAAGTGATCTGAGGAAAACACCTCTGTGTGGTGTCAAGAAAGAGATTAAGAGCAACTCCTTTTTATGGTGTAGTTGGTAAGCTCTTTGCATTATTCTGTATATATGAATTTGGATTAGTCTCAAAGCCCCATCTATGTGAAAGAGGCAAAAAAGTCAAAAAAACCCAGAGCAACATTGTTACCTTCATTCTCAAACATCTATGAACACTGATTTTTAGCCTGTACGTCAAAAACTAAATTAAGAAAAAGAAAGTATTCTTAGGTACTAAGAGATATTTACTGCTTTGTTAAGGGCATTAATATTTATTTAGGCTACACAGACATGCTGACAGCCTATGTACATATCCTAATGTTTAGATAGTCCGAGACACTATAGCAGTATAAATTAAATTTCTTCTCGTGTCTTATAAAAAGACCTTTGTTTATGCCACTATAATCATCAATATTTGTAATCCATACTACTTGCCATATTATTGGCTCAGAAATAAGCACGTAAGAAAGAAATGAGTACACATTTACAGTGAAGAGCTTCTAGAGAAGCTTTATTTTAACATTTCCTCACATCGTTTGACATGCTTGGCCAGACCTCTGAGTAAAAATAAATTATCACTTTAAGTTTGAAGATGCATTTTTGTAGTGGATTAGAATTCATGCATCTTTTCATTTGATGAATGCTTCAGGCTTTCTTTGTATGCAGCTTCAAAAGGGGAAAAAATCTATATACATATACGTTTTTAATGCTGAGCTGCCTTTTTAAGATGGACAAAAATGAGTTACAATGTGCTCTAAGGGAAACAAACAAACAAAAATACCACATTAAAATCTGTCACTAGTATGAGGAAAATAACTCCCAAAATACACATTTCCAGGACAAATTCAGCACTATTACAGGCAGACTTTTAAATATTCTTATTAAGTTTACTGGGCAGGTAAAACATCTATAGCAAAAAATGCCACCTACTTTCAAGTATAACATCACTTTCCTAGTCATTATTAAATCTAAAGATTTATGAAGCCTACAGAGTCATCAATTTTACCAACAGAAAAATTATTTATGATTCAGTAGAATTATTGAGATACACATTTTGAAAATGCCTACAATCTTGATTTTTGTTCAGAATGTAATTCCATGCATAATGTTTAGTCATCTGTGCCTACCGAAAGAAATTTGGTCAAATCTTCATTTATTTTATTAGTGGTGTCATTTTTCCCTGTAGTAGTTACAACAGTATAGCTCCTGTCCTAATCCTACCCAAGTACCAGAATACCACTTAGTCCTCTGAAGTTACCAGAATGTATCACTCTAGCACAGAAGTCTTTCTATAGAAATGATTGTACGAATGAGCAGAAAAGATGCTATATTAACCAGGGTATTATAAGAAAGGAACACTGAATGTGATTTATTAGAAGTGTTTTGAGAAGCTTGTCCCTAATCTACAGCTTTTCAAATCACATCCCAGAGGTGCACAGAGTATTGTGCAAGGCACCTGAGAACCAGGGCAAACACTTTTCAGAAACAGACTTCAGAATTTTACAACAAATGCCATTATACATCATTAGGATGATCTATTTCCTCCAGTGTTCTACAAAACAAGCAAACAAACAAACAAAAAAGGACAAAAAAAACCCCCACAAAAACAAACAAAGCTCTCAAATTTAAAATAAATAAATAAAAATACATTCTACCACCACTCACAGCTGGTCTAAGTACTGCTCAAGAAAACAGTAGGACTGACTCTGATTTAAAGAACTCAGAATTTACAAGCTCTTCAGAGGAGTCACTAATACATGGCATAGGTATTTACAACCGTAGCAAGGACACAGAAATGTAGCATGATGTTAAAAAAATAGTACATTCTGGATAAATGGTACGCTTTGTTTCTTTATTGGTGGGATGTTTCTAGGCAAATACTTAATAAAACACTAGGGCAGAAGTTCTAAGAGTCTCTTCACAGCATTTTCCTTTCAGTAGAGCTGATGTGCAAAAGCCACACAGTGACCTTTGCAGAATTGCCATTGCTGCACACCTATTAACAATTATGAACCCCACAATTTACATGACTAAAAACCTTAAGAAATTACCAACAGCATCACTGAAACATAAAATTAAAAAAAAAAACCCTTTTTAATTACCATGTTTTAATTCTCAGGAAAATAAGTTGACTTCAACAGAGTCACCTGACAGAAGCTGCAGTCTACAAACTCCAACAGATAAAGACTGTTTACCACAGTGAAGATGCATGATCCTGTTGAATCTCAGCTGCCAACAACACACAATGAGCTCATATAAATTTAGCTGAGACAAATTCTTTGATCTAACAGGGAATCTCCATAATACTTTCTCATCATCTTCACAGATCATGTGTCACCTTTTGTTCTTTTGCTAACAACTACTTATAAAATATAACAACATGTAACTTAAATGTGTAAACGTTTAGTACAACAATTACAGGTCCGGCCAAATGAAATTCCCAAAGCTGTAGTCATGAGCAGGCATCATAAATCTAGAGTCAATTCTGTATGCTGGGTTATGCAAAAAAGCTCAGAACAAAACAAAATCCTCTGAAACTGAGAGAATCAAAGTAAATGAGGCTTTTGGATCACACTATAGTAGTTTAATGTTCTGATTTTATAAATGTTGAATAGCAGAATGGGGAGAAAATTTGCTCCTGACTAATACTATCCCAGGAGTAATGAAACAGAATGGACAGATGCAAAAGAAAGTCATGCTGATATTTTCTAAAGATGTATTGTTTTTTCCTTAGTAAAAGAAGAAGAACAATGCTTTCCAGGAAAAAGCCAGTTGTGGAGAGGCATATTTTTAACAAGGTTCAACCAGGACAAAGTATTATAGGACAAAAAAAAAACCAACAAAAAAATCTTAAGGAACTAAGACAGGCATCTGAAATGGATAAATTAATTTTACTAGGCACAATAAAATTCTTTGCTCTGTACATCAGACTATCATTTTAGCACCTACCTCACTGCAGCTCATTAAAGATTTCTATTGACTTCTGTGACCTTCGGTATAGAAAATTTTTGTAAATATAAATCATTCCAGTTTGCACAGGTGCAAGCTATAGTGCAAAGAAAGCACTGAACTCCTCTTTTTGTTAAATTAACTTGATAGTGGTATCTCTATAAAAAGCTATTTTTACCTTGTCTTCTCAATTTTTTCATACATAACTTAGGTCTAAATATGTAGGGTAAGTAATTTTCTATGCGTGCTGAAATAGTTTCAAATTTCTGTTAAAAAGTGCCAACCACATAGTGATGTACTTCTTCTTCTAGTACACAATACTGGTCTCCCTCCTTAAGAAGTCTTGCAGCATGAGGTGGAGGCTAGAACTTCACCACAAACCACAGAATCATAAAATTACACAGGTTAGAAAATACCCCCAGAGGTCCAACCTCCTGCTGAAAGAACACATAGATAGAGCAGGAACTGATCTACACTTTTCTTAGCCTTTTGCTGTCAGTACACTTCTGTAAGATATTACAATTGCCTTTCACATCCCTCTTTTTTTCAGCTCCAGCAGAGCTTTCAATTTCTTAAATCTATCCCTGCAAGCTGAGGCAATGTCTCTCTATTCTTCCTGAGCTCAATCAAGAGTTCGTCACCCTTCTGCTTGGCTTTCTAGCATTGCAATAGACAGGTTTCGTGCTTTTAGGAGGTTGTCTTTAAATATCAACCAGCTGTCCTGTGTTCCTTTGAACCCCCAGGGCAGTCATCCATTAAGCCTGCCAAGAAAATCCCTGAGTAAGCCAAAATCTGCTTTCCTAAAATCCTATAAATCATAGAACCAATAGGGTTGGAAGGGACCTTAATCATCATCTAGTTCCAAACCCCCTGCCATGGGCAGGGACATCTCCCACTAGATCAGGTTGCTCAGAGCCCCATCCAGCCTGGCCTCAAAAACTTCCAGGGATGGGGTTTCCACCACCTTTCTGGGCAACCTCTTCCAGTGTCTCACCACCCTCATGGTGAAGAACTTCTTCCTAACGTCCAATCTGAATCGACCCATCTCTAGTTTTAATTCATTCCCTCCAGTCCTACCACTACCCAACATCCTAAAAGTCCCTCACCAGCTTTCTTGTAGGCCCCCTTAAGATACTGGAAGGCTATAATAAGGTCTCCCCGAAGCCATCTTCTCTCCAGACTAAACAACCTGTCTCTCAAGTCTGCCTTCATAGGAGAGGTGCTCCAGCCCTCTGATCATCCTCATCGCCCTGCTCTGGACACGTTCCAGCACGCCCATATCTTTCTTGCTATAGGGGCTCGAGAACTGGATGCAGTACTCCAGGTGGGGTGTCATGAGAGTGGAGTAGAGGGGGAGAATCACTTCCTTCAACCTGCTGGTCATGCTTCTCTTGATGCAGCCCAGGATACGATTGACTTCTTGGGCTTCAAGTGCACACCGATGGCTTATGCTGAGCTTCCCACCCACCAGTAACCCCAAGTCCTTTTCTTCAGGGCTGCTCTCAAGCCAGTCACTGCCCAGCCTATACAGGCACTTGGGATTGCCCTGATCCAGATGGAGGACCTTGCACTTGTTGAGCTTCATGAGGTTGGAATGGGCCCACCTCTCCAGCCTGTCAAGATCCCTCTGGATGGCATCCCTTCCCTCCGGTGTGTCAGCTTCCCCACACAGCTTCGTGTCGTTGGCAAACTTGCTGGGGGTGCACTCAATGCCACTGTCCATGTCACTGATGAAGATGTTAAACGACCAGTCCCAGTACTGATCCTAAAATCCAAACTTGTTTATCTTAGAGGATTTTAAACTCCACAGTCCCATGGTTACTGCAGGAAAGGATGTCCTTGCCTTTTGTATCTTTAAACAGTTCTTCCTTGCTTTTGATGAGGAGATTCAGCAAACCATCTTCCCTACTTAGCTTATTATTCATTTGCCTCAAAAAGTTGTCTTCTGCTTCCACCCAAGCCTATTATGATTCCAACAGATTTTGGGGCAGCTGAAGTCTCCCAGGGATAAAACAGCCTGTGCCTTCCTTACACATATGAACATGAAAATTTATTTCACTTTCACCAACACTGCACGCCTGTGCCTATTGGCAATAGCACCACTATAGCCACTTTCAAAGGCAGCAGTGCTACCACCTAGTCTTGTTTATACCTGCAACACCGCTAATCAAACGCAGGCTATACTATTACTACAATGATATGCCACTACATACTACTGTGTATACCATCTCCTGAGCATTACAGAGGTAAGGTCCTACCATCAAGAAGGAGTTGAATGATCAGCAAAGTAGAGAATTAGTACACTGCATTTTATCTTCTATTAGATTTCACTGCTTATCTTTCTACTTTGGTTGTTAGATCTTAACTGTGTTCCGATACAAAATGCTCTGTATCTCTCTCCTCTGCAACTACAAAAAACGCAAAAACAACAACTCAGGAAAATAAATACATTAAGAAGTTGCTACACCTTTGTTTTTAGAAGCAAGCAAAACATATGCCATTTGCTCACAACATTTTTAGAACAGCATAAACAAGCTACTTGCAAGCCTTGTGATCTTTTCCTTTCCTTTCAGCTCAAATAAAGAATATTTTCCTTAAAATCCTTGGAATCAAGCTAAGAAGATAGTGCAGCATTTTGATCCAAATATCCAATCAGTAAAATGTATCTCATTACTTAATGTTAAATATAGAGCATAAATCCCTTTCTTCATTTTTTTTCCAGTTATTTACATTCATATTTGGATACTACTACAAAGGTCCCATGACGAGGAACTAAAATACTTGGAGCCATTTGAATCATGCTAGCTGGCAGACTAAAATTGCACAAATTTACATGGGTAAAATGGCTTAATATCTAAAACTTTAATTTCCAATGAAGTGAAGTATAAATACATGTAGAATATTAAGTTGTGGCTTTTTTAAAATTTGTGTTCCAAAACTAATCACTAGAACAACTTTAAAGACATCTTCAGCCATGGTGTCAGAAAACTGTCTTCAGCCAAATTGATTTAAATTTCACTTCTCCCCTCTGCCAATCAAGTCAAGGGGGGTTTTAAGCATTTTAGAGATAATAGTGCCTCAGGTTCTTGCAGGAAACTAGAGTTGGAAGCACTGCAGGTCCTTTCAATTCTTGGTTTTGTTTTTCACAACTAGGGAACACTTGGTATCTCATTCTCACACATCCATAGCCCAACAAACCAAAATATATATAGCTCTGCTGGTAATAAGGGAGGAATGGACAGGAGGGTGAAAGCAAGAGGCACACAAATGGAAGCACAAAGCATACTTTATAAGGTAGCACAACTCCTGATTTCACAGTACTAACACTCACGCAGGCTTTAAAGTGTACCTTTCCATGGCTATGTAACAGACTAAATGGAACAAAAGAAGGTCTTCAGAAGAACACAGCCCCCAAAATCACAGTGTGATACAATAAGATAAACAAAAAATACAATATTTTCATCATGTCATGTGATTTTTCTATAAATATGTCAAATTCTACCTGAAAAACTTTTTTTTTTTTTCTCTTTTTAAATTCAAAACCAGCATGAAAGGCTATTCCGGAATTTCATTCTTCTAACTGCCATGGAAGCCCATTCTGATTTCCAGTCTAAGTGTAATACGCCTAATTTCTATCAATTTGATCACATAGAATTATTACTTTTAATTTAAAATAATCCATCTCCAACATTTGCTGCCTAAAAATTTGCAGAAACAGCAGTCATTTCCCCTCTTACCTTTATTTTGCTACACTAAAGCAGACAATATCTTTTTGTTTCCCCCAACAAGTCTAGTGCTTCATTCCCCTCATAATACTTGCCCACAACTGCTCCTATTTCCCTGCACATTTCTAATGGACACACAACAGTACCAATAAATTATTTTATTATGGAAGTTAATAAAATGTTCCAGTAACATCAAAAAAAAACCCCCAAACAATAAAGCAAAAACAAACCACCAAAAAAAAAACCCAAACCAAAACCAGAAACACAACAAACCCACAGTTCTATACAGAGCTCATGCATCATATTTGGAAACTACATTCAGATGTGGATTTTAGTATAATTATCTAAGCAAATCTCAGAATACACTTAATTCTAAAATTCTTCTCATGAGTCTTAGGTGGAAGGGCATTTGTCTCTGATCTTGAACCTAGGCATGAAGCAACTCAAGATTCTTTAATTACACTGTGTATCTCTTCTGTATTTACCAGGTATGTATCAGAAGACATCTGAACAATTTGATCTCTGTTTTCAGAAACACTATATGGCTGCAAAAAACACCTTTCAAAAGGACTTCCTATTGTTTAACAGTTTAGATAAGTATTAATAGGTTAAGAAAAGGAGCTCAAAGAAAATGTATTTTAATTAACACCGATTAAAATTTAAGACATGAAGCAAGAATATGAATTACTATTCATATGTAGAAGAATTGTCCTTTGCTAAGTGTGAATAACATAAACAGAAAAAAATTACAAGAGAAACACATATCACACCTTAGCTATTATGTAAAGTTAAGGACATGAAAGTAGCCTTTTTAGTTTGTTATACCTTCCTAATTCAATGAAATGAGAACAAAACTAAGTTGAGGATTACACCTGCAAAGACATTTACTATCATTAACAGTGTCTGCCAGACAGCTTTTTCATTCTTCTGTTTCCTTAAAGAGAAAAGAAGAGCATGGCCTTTGAAACTTTCTAATTTTTAAAACAGAAAGGATAATACTTAATAGTGAAAGCCTGTAAAAAAATTTTAAACCATAACCAGTTTATGAATTCCATTGAGAAGGAACTTATGTGGATAACAATGCCACTTTTTCCACAGTGGCATTAATTCACATTGCCAAAAGAAAAATGAAAGCACTGTCAATATATTTAGTACAGCCATTTAACAGTGCCATAATTTCTCATTGCCATTTTTTTGTTGTTAAAAACAACAACAAAAAAAAACCCCACTGAACAACCAAACAAAAACCAACAAACAACAAAACAAAAAAAAACCCTTGCTTTCTTCCAATGATGTGTCCTCAAAAGGACTACAAAATGAAATCCTATTTCTATTAATTTAGGGAAATTTCAGTCCTTCATAGGTACAACAGACAATGTTCTTAAGACATGAATATGAGTGCACAATAACCCGTTACAGGTATACACAGTGAGCTAGCTACCCTGCCATACAGGCACTCCCAAACAGAGCTAACACACTTCAATTTGTGCACCAAGGTAAGACATCTAAATCATCCCTTCTAGGAAAAAGCAGTATATGTGAGGAGCAGGCTTACCAAGCATGCTCAGATGAAAGCCTGAGATCACAACACTGAAATAGAGCTATACTGGTGTCTGCCTGCAAGGGACCAAACTTGTATGTCATCTCAGACACTGTTCCTACATGGATCTAAAGCCAGTTGTACAAACAAAAAAAAAATTCTGCAAAATATACTGTGTAAACAAACTTAAAAAAACTCCAGACAGAAAAAAAAAGGATAGATTCTAGATGTCTATCCTTAATAGTTCAACTAGTTACAAGTTTCAAATGGAAGCACCATTTTTCTTTTGCTGCCTATCACAGATTCTATAGAACGTCATCTATCTGCATATCTTGTTAGCAGTACCCAGCACACTGTCTACAGAAAGCTTTCCTGAGTGTCAGCTTCCATGAATGAATTGAACGTTATCTCTCTTTCCTTTTATTATACTGAATAGTTCAATTTACACTGTATTTTTCCCATTTGTTGAATATACCTGGAGAAATCATACTGATAACCCAGATACTTCAAATTAAGTGACATTACATTTCCATTACTAGAGAACAGAGACAATTAAGAAGTATCAGAGAATTTCCTTTTCCATTATTTGCTGTTGTCTCTATCTTCATATTGATGCTTAATACCTAAGTTACATATTATATAGTAGGTATGTGTATTAGATAATGCTGTAAATCTGCAAAAATTGTAAAATGTTGTCAGGTAAATCTGTTCTTCAAAAGGTTCAGAACCAGGTAGGTGACACTGCCACCCCACCTGAAAGAACTCTGAAAATATTTAATGAGTAATTAAGCTTATCTTGCCACACTCACATTATGAGCTAGAGAATGCTTTCTTGGTATTTCATGTGAAAATTCAGTAAACACCATAACAAAACCATTCTGCCTTTTGATTTTTTTTCGTACGTTTCATCTGACTTCAAATTCTCTTTTCAGACTTGCCAGGTATTCCTTGTTATAGCAATCACTTAATAAAATTTCATTTCCACTGATAACAAAAATCTTTTACAAGCTTTGTATTCCAGTTAGCATTGCCTGCAGCCTGCACAGAGAAATCTCCGTGCTAAACATAATGCATGAAACTCAGGCTATAGGAAGATAATTGTATTGTCTCCCTGAAAAATGCTACTGTGTGGTCCCACTCCCCCAGCACCCACCCACTCACTCTTGTCCCTGTCCTTTCCTCCTCATTCACTGTAGGCATTTGTCTATTGAGAAAATAGAGGTTGACAGGGAAGGTCATCGTGGCCAATTGTAAGTCTCAGCATACAAATGTGCCTTTTAGCTGTTGGCTCCACAAATAGTGACCGTGTCGTATTATTGATAAATCCTTGAAAAGACTCTAATGTATCTTCATTTCAGAAAACAACTGCCTTCAAGGTTGCTCCAAGAAAATAAGCAGCCAGAATGCTGAAGAATTCTCAAAGTTGTCATTCTCCTAAAGATTAAAAGATAATAACACTTCTATTAGAATCACTCTGCTACGCTGTATTGATCTCATCAGGGAGGCCACTGCAGGTCTAATACGAACAGAGAAGTTTTAGAATTAATCACAGGGGTTTTTATTATGGTTCATAGGGCTCCTCATTCAAATGGCATCGTTTGCAATATTTATATCCTAGATTGGTTGCCATTATTAAGTGCAAGTGTGCCGCATGGTGTCTGGCCTGCTGTGTTAAAACACAAAGTCATTCTTCAAAAGTAAATCTTATCTAAACTATGCACAAAAAGCCAATTACTTTTTGATTTACATTTTAATTTCACATTCAGCTTTCCCCTTATATAAAAAAAACTTACTTAATCTTTGTTTTGGATTAACTAGCACAGGCATACAAGGTACACTTCATAGTATTAAGTAGACTGTTACAGCATATTAATGCACTCTGCTCAGAAAGATATATATTTGGTCAATGACAAGTTACAATTTCTCCATCAGAGAAGTAAATTAAAAGGTGGAAGAAATACAGCATCTTGGAAAGCAGACTAGCCACTGATCATCAAGATAAAACTGACTCATTAAGGCTCTCAACTTAAGACTGTGCATTTGAAAATGAAAAAAGCATTTGCCAATGTCATAGCAGCCCTCAATAACCAGCTCCAGTGATAATTTAATAATCTTTAATTTCCATGCTTGTCTTTTTTTTTTTTTTTAATTCTTCTTTGCCGCTTCACCTGTGCTCAGTGAGATCAGTTCTGTTTATCCAATCTCAACAGTATTTTCTTGCCATAATGGATCTGAACAAAGGTGAATGAGTATATGCAATCCTGATGCTAAGTTATTTAATGACTTAAATTTCATGGTGGGTTTTTTAGTTGTTGCCATTCTGGTTTTGGTTGGTTTGGTTTTTGTGGGGTTGTTTTTTGGTTTCTTTGTTTGT
>JAAGNO010007636.1:0-15182 GCA_033439905.1 Ceryle rudis | reverse complement strand
CGGCTGCAGCATCCCCACAGGAGGGAATAAAAAGAAAAAGCTCAAAATAGATAGGAGATAAAAAACAAGTAAATGCATGAAATGATTTAAAAGGAACTGATTTCTGTCTCATTTCCTTACTATCCTCAGTTTTGGAGTTGTTTGTTTTCTGGGTGTTGTTTATTTTCGGTTTTGTTTTTTTTGTTGTGGTGTTTTTTGGGGGAGTTTGTGGGTTTTGTTTTTTATATATCCATTTCAAATGTGTCATTAATACCATGAAGATGTGAATAAGGGGGCAAGGTATTGATTTATCTGTTAAATCACAGAAACATGTATCAGAATATTTGAAGTACACAAATATTCTGTGGATCATTTATATCAGAAAATCTGAATTCTATTCTCCTCACTTCCACAGAGAGCAGAGTGTAGTTTAGTTGTAAGAATTTTTTCGTCAAACAGCATGTAGTTGCAACGTAAAATTGCAGGTGGGACTAACAGGTAAGCAATGACTAAAACCACCTATTTCCATGACACATCTTCTGGATGAAGAAACACCTTCTTTATGCAACACTAGCATCCATGTTCACTACAGCAAGTGCTACAAATTCCTTAATTGGTATCACTTATTAATGGCTAGCCCAAGCAGGAAGGCTAAATTATGCAGCATAACCTCTGAAATCTACAAGCATTATTTTAGCATCCATCTGGCAGTGCAGAGTACTGATCTAGTTCTGCTGAAAAACAACCTTTGCAAAAGTCTCTATTAAAAAAAACCCCAGTCATTCTAAATGATAGTTGAATACGTGGTAAGGAGGGAAAAAACACACTGTGCAAAAATTTCTTCAGCATGTGATTCCACAGACACACCACCACCCTCTTTGCTATAGGGTACCAGCATTGCTCTAAAAGGCATTCATCAAGGATATTGCAAAGAATATGACCAGGAGTGAGATAGATTGGTTGCACTATCAGACTTTCACCCTCTCTCTTCTTCCTAGTACTGTTCTACTCTGACACTTAGTAAAAAAAGTCCCAAGCTTATGTATTATATAGGAAACAAAAAAGCATGGGGCAGGTTTTAGTTATTACATTAAATGCAAACCCCACAACAATAAATTAATTTATGATGCAGTGGAACTCTACAGAGGTAAAACACAAACTTAAAGTATCAGTAAAACAGGTAAAAAAAGCTTTAAAAGGAAATTATTCTGGTTTTTTGCATCATGTTTATGTTGATCAGCTGCATACCCTCTCTATTCCGATGTTTGTAGAAACATTTAAACAGACAAATATTGCCATAATGACATTATTTCAATAGGCCATTCAAAAAATATCTAAATTAATACATAAGATGTGACATCTATAATCTTAACAACTGATATTTTTTGCTGATATGAATTTCAATCCTTAAAACTTTCTTGATGAAGAGAGATTACTCAAACTCAAAAATCTGATTTAAAGCAAACTTGAGGGGAAAGTACTGCTTTCATGCCACTACCAAAACAGCCACAGTGGCAGCAGAAATAGTACAGCAGTTGCTGAAATCTTGCTGTCATTATGTTTAGACATTTTTCTGAGTAGAATGGTAGGACGGAGTGACTACTGCCATTAAAAGTGCATCTACAGTAAGAAGATAGTACAAGATGAGCATAGGCTCAGCCTACATACTATAAAGACAATACAAATGCAAGCTCTAAGAATAACCTCTTAAAAGAGTTTTATAAAAATAGACTTTGTTTCTATTATTTATCCACATCTACATTTCAGCAAAATGGCCTCATTCAAATTGATTCATCCTTTCCTTTAATATTTGTTAGAAATCAGTATTACACATACCCTAGTTTATGTTATATTCTAACTTTGAATCGTCACAGGTATCCAACAATTATAAGTTATTTAAACTAAATAGCAAATAAAGACTTCAGTTACTTGCATAAATCATCAATTAAATGTGGTTTGTTTCAGGGTTGTTTTGTTTGTTGGTGTTTTTTTTCAGAAGTCTAAGTAACTAATTTATGGATTTTTTTTTTTGTTGTTGTTCTTTCCTTGCTATTATTTCTGAACCAGTGCATTTATTTAAGATGAAGTGCTCTACAATATTAAAAAAATACAAAAAAAAAAAAGAGATCATTCAGAAATTAAAAACTTAACTTGTGGAAGGGGTTGCTATAACTAGAAGCCATGAGGATTTAATGAAATTCCTCATAAAGGTCTTTTAATATGACAGCAACAATTATTCCTTTTCTTCCTCATCAGCAATGTCCTATTTACTTCCCTATTCTGTAGACTGCACAAAGCAACCCAGCCTTGTAAGGATTTTTTTCTTACCTGCTTACAGACAATCTCATCATGATCTTAATGGTCCCTGCAAAACTGCTCTCTCACATTTCATTCCTTCTCTACCACAGGCAAAAGATTAAGGGCTTTTTCCCCATGCTTTGAGTTTATTCCAGCCAAATTATGAAGCTGCAAAGTGATTTATTCCAATTTCTGACCAACTATACCTGATGTCCCTTAAGAAAAAAGCCTCATAAATGTCCAACGTCACTCAATTGTTTGAGTGAATTTGTTAGTCTCTTGTTATGTAGCAGGGGAAAGGAAGTAGCACTGACAAAGTTTAAGAAATAGTTCCTGTAAAATTAGAATGCCTAGACAACAAATTAAGGACAGATGTAAATAATTTTTTTAAAAAATCCATATTTACACCTTTTCAAGCACCCATATTAGAATGAAATTAAGTCACATAGGACTTACGTTGATGACTACTTTCTGATTTCATACACTGCCACTGTGCACTATTCAAGATACTGTAGTTGCCTTATGCTTTCCCAGGAAGCACGAGGAAATCTCTGTGGATATTGCTGCTTAGCTTAACATGCAAAGTACAGCAGCAAAGGATGAAAGGAGGGAGTGAGTGCTCCTGTGGGCACAGCACAGATGATTATGAAAAGACAAAAGCTGGAACAGAAGAAACCGAGGAGCTGCACCAAGTGCTGAGCAGAGAGAATCAGCTCTAAAACAGGAAGGGATTTTATTTATTGCAAGCAATGCCAGTAGCATGTATGCAACCTTTAACTGTAAGGCACAAATGTTAGACATATTTTATTTGTGCATGGTTTCACAATAGTATCACAAGTAAGTTAATGTGAAGAAAATACTGTGAAGTTTTAGAGGTAACACAAGTTTTTAAAGGTGGAGTTTTAAAGGGAACACAAATGTGCCACTCCCTGCAGCAAAGATGCTGCCTTTACTTATCTCACTGCTTTCTTCCTCCTTTCCAGCTCAATTTTCTATACCCTCCCACAACTAGCCTCCCAATATAAACCATCATTTTCCAACCCCTTCATATTTCCTCAAACTGCTCTAAAATGGTCCAACATACACAATGCAGGAACAAGTGCTGTTCATTACATTATTTACAGACTGACAATGGAAATCTGAACTGAATGGATCTGCTCTAACATCACGCAAAAACTTTCTGGTCCCAGTTCCAGAAAGTCTTCTGTATTTTTCCCAGGTCAGAAGACAAACTTCTACTGTGTCCTTCCAGTACATGAAGGCTAGCACTCCCAGCCTAGACCCCTCTGCTTTCATATCAACCTGAACTCTAACACTGCATCTTCCATATAGAACAAATATGCCCCAAATGCATTTGCAATTTTTAGTCTTGTAAAAGGAATGAACACCATGATAAATACTACATATATCTCACCATCAACATTGGCAAATATAAGCTGTACTACTTGTGTTTCAAATGGTATCACCAGCAGGAGATCAAACAGTATGAAAGGATGTTTTTTCTCTCATGGTTTGAGAGACCAAAACAGCCCATAACATCATCCAACTGCAAAAACATCATTTGTGTTTTCTGGAGTGCTTCCTGTAGTGCTTACTCTGAAAAAGCTCTCAGCTGCTTACAGGATGCTATGCTCAAATACAAAACAGGGGCTTCTGCCTTTGATGGTTATATGAATGCAGCCTTTGTAAGCTTTGTCTACCATACAACCTTCCTATAGCTGATTTGCTGCACAGTCATTCAAGGTAATGAAGTAAGTTCTGCCTCCATACTTCAAGCAGTTGTGAAAGGTGCTACCTCCTAGATAAGGATATGCCCTACATGTCAAGTGGAGGAATTCTGCTTCAAACCAGCATCAAGGCTGAGGAAATAGTGAGGAAATAAAGGAATCCTTACTGTTGCCAAAGATTATCTGTCTTCTACCTAGCTCAAGCGAGGATCATTTGTAAGACATCTTTGCAGATGTCTTACAAACTGGGAAAGAATTTTGTTTTACAGAGCTAATTCTGATCATATTTAAAAGATTATTAAAGGGTTGGGAGAGGTAGACGACAAACAAGTAACCCCTGCATTCAGCAGTGATCATTCATAACAAGCAATATTATTTAAACAAGGGCAAACGACAGCATGATGCTAATCTTAGCAATATCAATGTTGTTACTACTTCTTTCTCCTTTTTATTTTGAAGGATCAGATCATGAAAGTAAAAGGCCTAATGCTGAACTTATTCCCTTTACAAATTTATTGCAAGAATATAATTTTCTCATATAGTTTCCAGTGACAGCAGTGCTCCTCCCAGCAAACCAATGAAAGTTGCAATATTAAGCTTGTTGCTTCCCAATTTTCATGTCAGTGTCTCATTGGCAAGTTGCCCAGTCACAGAGAAGATGCTATTGTGATTAATAATTCTATATTCAAAACAATGTTCAATATTTAATTAGTCAAGTACTTCTTTATAACTAGGTATTTCTGACTAGTGGGCCTGACATAACTGAGAACACTCTTCCATGCAGAAGTTTGCTCAAAGAAAAGTTGTTCACTGTCAGATAACTTCAGTCTGAACATTTTAAGCTGGCTGTATCCTTAAATACAAATTCACAGTTCCTTTGCCAGTGGGAAGCTGATATGAAGCACTGAACTCGTTACCAAGCAATGAGAAAGTTGCAGTCCCATATCTATTTCCCAATTTCAGTCATATTTCCTCCCGTACTGCTTTCTTCATTCCCCAGTTAAGTGAAGCAAATAGTATTGATAGCATTCACAAACGTTTGGAAAACACTTTTTTGTTCTTAAAAAGAACTCTTTCTTTTTGCCTGACAACCCTGTGTGTTTTGGTGATAGTAGGAGAAAAGATAATTAAATACACAAGTAAACTATTAATAGCCAAAAGATTTTGCTTTCAGTGCTTTGTGTACATGCTAGGTAATTTTCAGTCTGGGATCCATGCATGTAATCAGCAAAGAAAGGGAAACTTCTAAATGGCTAAGGATTCCTTAGATTTTCTTATCTCCTGCTACCTGTCTAACCAACAGAAGGTCTTTCTCCCATTCCAGATGGGAGTAAACCACCCCGACTTGAACAGAAGCCCCTTGCTATGTAGAAAAGGATATGCTGTCCGGACCAAAAGCAATCTCACGCAGCACTTTAGCTATGTGGCAAAACAAACAAACAAACAAACAAACAGTATCAAGAAATTTATTCCTTCAGTCCGTTCTAGTAGTTCAGCCATTAAATGTAGTGACCAAGATCACAGGAAAACAGGTGAACAGGTTCAGAAAATGAAATTTTTCTAATGCAAAAAACCCAACCAAAGAAAAACACAATAAAAAACCCAACTGGCTATTTTCTTTAGAAGAAAATATGTCAATTTAGCAAATTTCCCTATTAATACACTACCTTTCTTATCCAAATACTAATCCAGAAGGGACTCCTCATTACAGGTCTCCCTTGATTGAGAAATGCCACTAACTCATCTTCCGAATAATTTTGACTAGGTTTTTTTGTGGGAATTTTTGTTGTTTGGTTGGTTTTGGTTTGCCTTTTTTTTTCTCATTTTATTTTAGCAACAGCTAACATCCAAAGACCGCAGCATTTTAATGATCCTTACTCAGCTCTGCTATAACAACCACCAGAGTATGAAATAAAAGCTCTAGATGCTCTTATTAGCACATATATTATACTTACTAGATTTGCAAAGAACTTAAACCTATCTAAAACTGTCAACTTCTGCTCTTTATGTTGTGTATTCTGCTGTGCAAGACTATATACAGTTCGGCAGTGTCAGACATACAACATCAGTTCTAAATAAACAGGAGGTCACAAAGCTCACATTCTCAAAGCTATTATAGAAATTGCAGGCTTCATCCAATCTCAAATACCAGTGCTTACTTAAAAGCTCTAACCGTATAATTAAATGGAGGTTAGTTTAAAAGTGGACAATTCTTTTCAGGCTTTGTACAGTGCTCTTCAAATAAAGCCTTCAGCAATTGTGTTCTTTTATCCTGGAGGGCTGACAGATCATTGTCAAAAACAGGGTCTTCCTGGTAAAAAGTTTTAACACAGAGAAAAAAAAGGTACAACAGTGTAGGAGGAGATGCTTAAAAGAGAATAAATCTGTGCCTTGCTTTCTTCAAAGCTAGAATTCTTCCCTTGTCTGAGACATACTGAGGACAAGTTTAACCCAGGGTAACTCTTCTGCAGTCTAATGGCCTTACACCAATGAGTATTTTGACCCAAACTGTCTGAGACAAGCCTGGAAAAATAACCTTTATTTTCCTTATGGTTGTGCTGCACAGAGGGAAATCTTTCTTGTCACTCCCTCTAGCTCTCACGTCTTAAGCTTTGTCTAGAAATTCTCCCCGGGCTTTCCTCACTCCTACTAGCCATTATTCATAAGAGCAGGCCAGATTAGATTGTCCTTCACTCCAGTGGATTTTACTTAGATATGCTACTGTAAGTGTTAGAAGAACCTGGCCTTGGTTTTTTGAGTCCTGCTATCGTTTCTTTTCTAATCGGAACAAAGACTAGCATAAGTCAATTCCCTGACTTGCGGCAGATAAGCCTGGACAGGTTTTCCACTTTAACATAGCTTTAGAAACACACAGTAACACCAAATGTACTCAATTTATTTTTCTTAAAGAAAAACTCTTTGTAGGAGATGAAAGGTTATTAGAGACTGGGAAGCAAAGGAAAACAATGACACCCTAAATATAGGTAGAAGAAGCCTACTCATGAACAGAAATACTGTTATGCAGCTTTACAAAGCATAAACCAGCTTCTTTCTCAACTGAGGCTATGTTCTTTTTCAACTTACATTTATTTTAATCTCAATGGAACTTGGTTCACTGAGGGTTTTGTTCACTTAGTACAACTAAATATACCCTATAGAATAAATGGAATCATATGGAGAAGTATGACAAATGAATATGAATTCAAGTATATTTAATACTTTCAAGTCATTGTACTATTATTGAAATTGTGTGGAAAGAATATATTCATTTAAATTCCCTTTCACAGTAACCTATACTATTTATCTTCTAAAGAAAAAAAGGCAATGTTTTCTTAATGTTAAGTATCACAGATATTCATTATCAATGTTTTCTAGAAGACATTTAAGCACCTTAATAATTTGTTGTGAAATCAATACATAATTTAATTACTGAAGATAGAAGACCATCTGATGCAGCTGTACTTTTTTTTTTTCAGTCAGTGTAAAACCCCATGATACAGTGCACCATTAAATAAGAGATCATGGCCATACCTCAGAAACAATGTTCAAACCAAAGCAACAAAAACATTTAAATAGACCCCCAAAAACCTCATATTTAGACCAATTTTCTGCTTCAGTTGTTTTATCACTATGTAGTATGAAGAAGCATCTTCTACCCAGCTATCAAGACAGGAAAACAAAACAGAACACAACAACAAGCAAACCAAAACTAACACAAAAAAACCCAAAACACTGCCAACACACCCAAACCACCAAGGTTCTTTGTACTGGACAATTTTCATTTCCAGAAGGAACTCCCAGGTAATGGCACTATTCAAGATATGCAGAGCCAACAGATTATCCAATACAAGTGAGCTATAACCAAGAATAGAATCTGGGTTTAAACACTTGTTTCTCACTCTCCCTTCGCTCCCTCACTCATGTTTTTGTAGGCTCTCCTTCCTTGACACTAACAATAATGCAGTAAAATATCTTGCTCTGGATGAGTGTTATCATAATGATTAATCTGCATTATTTCTGAATTAGTCTGTTTACAAATTCTAAACTATATTTTATATGTATATTGGCATGATACAAACCTCTGATATCATCACCAGGATGATTTAACACAGATTCATGCAAACATATAAAACTTAAGGTAAAAACTGTCTTTTCCACATTTTTGTTCAGGACTTTCCAAAAAAACATGCATCTAAACTTGTAGTGGTATGCATGCATCATTTATCTCATTCTCATAGTAGCCTGAGAATTTGGATGCATCCATATATAAATCTGCACAGTGGGTGCTCCTTTCCACACTATTCCTGGGCATCAAGCTATCACCATGCAAATACAAACACTCAAAATACAACATCACAGTACATAACTGTTAGTAACAGCAGTACACACGCTTACTTGCCAAAAGTAAGTATGAATACTAAGTGAAAGAAGGGTGAAAATTTTATCCTTCCCACTAGAGCAAATTTTGACATTTTTTATCATTTTGAAATTAGATTGCATCTTCCTTCTCTCCTCTTTTTCTTCATATTGGTATCCACATACAATGTAGACCTTTGAGCCATTATGAACACAGGTACAGCAGGACGAATTGTACAACCTGCACTGTGAGTACCTGAAGTGACACATCCCGCCTTCAGTCTTTGATAGAAAGCAGAGACATTTGATACAGATCTTGACCAATGCCTTCTGCTGGCCTCAGGAGCTCAGTTGCTGGCTCTTCTCAAGTTAAAATCCTTTACATCCCACCTTTCCAGCATGTTGAAGAGACAACTAACATTCTGCTATCTACTTCATGATCTCTTTCCATTCCACCTTTCCTCAATCGCATGTCAAATTGAAAGGATTAAGCTCTAATTTACTTGATTCCCAAGTGGAGTGAACATGCTTCTACTTAGACACCTAGAATTGTAAATAATTCAAGTCATAATTCTGAGTAGCCCTTTCTGATAAAAAAAAAAAAAAAAGGCATACAAATATTGACATGAATGAGGTATGGTATGCTGAGCTCCAATTCTCCTACTTGATTATACTCCCACTCACAGGAGTGGATGACAACAGGTTTGCCAAACTGAAGCTGGAACTGAAACAATTTAGTCAGTCCAAAGTGAAATACACAATTATTTACACTACTGCACAACAAATTTAAATAGTAGAGGAATGTAGGTCAAAAGTACCAATACTGAACCAGTGCAACTGGTTTATTCCACCACAAATGAATGTAACTTCATGAATAGGTATATTATCTATATGTTCAGCAAGAATACACATGCCTAACTCTTTAAATAATGCAAGCTAGGCTCTCTTTGAATAAAAGTGTGAAACAAAACCAGAACCTATTTCTTCCAAGTTATTATTGCCACTGGAAACATAAATGATGAAAAACTTTCCAATGCTGTTTGTAAATACTGAACTTGAATTTCTAAGTTAGGCACTAATCCATGGAAACAAATTACTGCAGAACAGAAATAGTTGTGACATAGCCAAACATCATGCAAGTAGCATATGTCTTCTCAATTGAAGTAACATGATTCATAGACTTACAAGAAAAAGCCTTCTTGTACAAAGCATACAGGTAACAATTTATAATATTTACTACATTACTATTCACATGCTTTCAATTTTATACTTAAATGCCATAGGTACATAAAGAAAATCTCTGAAGACTATTTGTGAATCTAACTTAGCTGATGGCTGAGTAACTGGCAAGGCAGAGGTAATGGCAGATAGAAGTCTTCTGATCCCCAGAGAATTAATACTGAGGAATGTATATTACTAAGAACTGCTAATTTGGGAATTTCTTTTCTTTGTCCTTCACTACTCTTAATCAAATATATTTGGAGAAAGACATATTTTTCATGTCAGAATTTAAAAAGCTTTGCTTCAGCACAAAGATGAAATTATAACAGGAGCAGAAATTAAAATCTTAGATTTTTAATACCAGACAGAAAAACTTGAACACTCAGCAGTGAGAGGCACATGTAGAACAGAAGCTACTGCAGTCTGCCATGCCCTTTCTATTTGCAGAATAGTTTCCTTAGACTCATCCCATTGGCATTCTCCTCGGGACGCATGACATATAACAAGAAGATAGAAACCTCATTAATAAAATATTTCAATCTGCGGCAATGAAAAGTCAGATGCATAAAAACATAAACATGAGCTGCATCTCTGTATTTTAGCAGCCAAGTAAGCTTCATGAAGATCTCTGAATCAGAGTATCGAAGTTAAATGAAAATTAGAAAACAGATTTAATTACAAATTATCTTTTTTTAAAAAACTCATGAGATTCTATTTGAAGATAAAGAAGCTTTTCTTTTTAAATTATTAAAGTCTTACATGTGACAACTGTGTTTCCAAGTCTGGCCTTTGTGGTTGAGTACAGTTATGTTTTCCTATGATTGTTGTTATCACTTAGTCTTGGAATACAGGGAACTTGATAGTAGGAAACTAGTTTAGCATTACGAGTTAACAGTAGAAAAATTAAATTATGATTAGGTAAATATAAAGAAATCACAAACTTCACTCCAGAATTATCTGGAGTGTTTGTCTGTCAACTTGCAATCAATTTTTAAGTAGTATTATTTGACTTTTTGCAAGGCACTACAATTTTCCTAATATACACATTGTGTAGGCTGTATGCCTGAGGCTGTTAGACAGTGCTTGCTTCACTTTTATGTAGTTCCAAATTTTTTTCCTGCTAACATATATTTGAAACTGAATTATGGTAGCATTCCCAGGTCCCAGTATCTGCATCAAGGTGCCATCAAAGCCATCAACAAACTGAGATAAACAGATGATTGCAATTTCTCCTAGCAGAAGGGTACTGTGTAATCCCTTCACATGGATTCAATTTCAGTAGGACATGAGGTGCATTAAAAAGGTCTGATTCAGTCTTCACTCCTTAAAAAAATAAGGAACACAGTCTTGATGGTGTACAAACCAATGAGTGATTTACATTTTATATATATGCACACTACAAATGTAAAGGGAGCCATCTGCATTATTGATTTGTATACTTGATATATATGCTTTCTCATCTTAAAAGCTTGATATTGGTGCATCAAAGCTGTAGCAGAAGCAGAAACTGCCACTCACGGAAGTCTCTCAGGAAAGGCAAAAGAGAAAACTACAGAGATTTAGTGGACCAAAATAACTGCACTGGAAGAAAGCATCCATTCTAAATGGGCATAAAAGTGGGAGGATTATTTACTTATAAGTTCTTTGAAAACCTTCTGTGGTGTACTTCCATTTCTTCTGCTTGGAATCCAAGACATTTTAGTTGTTTCTCTTTCTCAACATCAAGGGGGAAAAAAATAAAATAAAATCTACAATTGTACCTTAGAGTTCTAGTAAATTTGGGTTTCAATTATCACAGACAAGAACTTAATTTATTCCCAGTTGTTTTTATAAATACCAAGCTAAAATGAGCACAGGATACACTTAGAGGTCAACAAAATGGGTTTCAAATTCAGATCTGCAGAAGTCTATTGATCATTACCAATAAATGACCATTAACAGTCTCCAATTAATTCTTCAATCCAGCATAAGCAAGTGTTCTTGCCACTGCAAATAAAGAATTCCCCTGTACCGCTCTGTTTGAAGAGCAAAGCACAGACATCTAGCTACAAGTTTTATCATGTAGTGTTTGAAGGGTGAAGACAAGGAAAATACCTGATCTTCAGAGGGGAATTTTCATTAAAAAAACTATACAACAAATAATCTATTAGAGGTATTAATAAACCCCATTATGGCCAGTAATAAAATTACTCTTACAGAGAATAAAAAAAAAAACCCACACACAAAAAAAAGAGAAGAAAAAACCACACCCAAACAACAACTTGAAATAACTAGCTATATATAATTAAAAAAAATTAAGATACTTTCTTATTATCAAAGTATAAAATAAATGAATAATCAAACTAAAAGACTCCATTCAGCACCCCACAATAATACTGAGGTTTCTACTTAATGTCTGGTACAGGACTATGAATGCCACCTTGCTGAGAGCTTTAAAAAGCCCACCAAATAATCCTTCACAACTCTTGCATTTAATATTTTTCCAGGTGTATATCACCATGGCCAAGCTGAACTCTATTCTGAATTTTTGAAATATGAGTCAGTGCTACAAGTCAAAAACTTCAGTAAGTATTGCTATCCAGCGGACACTTCTCAACACAAAGCACATTACAGAAAGTTAATATAAAGGACTGAAATAAAATTTTAAAAAATATATACTATTAAGTAGTATTGCATACTCCAAATAATTCATCTTTAACGCTATGCGATCACCTTACATTACCTAGAACAGTGATAAAGATTGGAAAGTCAAGACAACTAGCACTGTTTTATTTCTGATTTTAAAGAATACATTTAATTGAATTTTCAGGATAAGAATAAGAATAATACTAAAAATGCAACAGCCTCCAGTATTTGATGTTAAGCCCTGCATTTGTCACTTGTTACTTATTCTTTTATCCTGGTCTACTACCAGCATGACTGACATTTTTCCATTTCCATAACATGAAGTCTGAAATGCTTAAAATATCTTGTGAAATACAACATTCACCATTTTCAACTTCAAAGTTATCAGCATAAAGAGAAAATAATGTCTGTCATCAGTAACCTTGTATGTCACACAAGGGTAAAACATCCAAAGTTCTTCCTTTTTTCCACCCGTTTGAAAAATTTAAAATTGTAGACACTGATCAGTTTTCCAAAATTATTCATCTCATATCTATCAACTGCCTCAAGTGTGGGAAGATGTTCTAGAAATTTGCATACTGCAAACCGACTTGTTACCAACTACATCTACTTTGGCATCTTTTGCTGTTGGATGATGCAACTCTGCTTTTATTCATGACATGTTCCTCCCACATGAACCCTGTGCTTCAGTATCTTAGAACCAGATGATAAGCTGAAAGCCCATTTTCACTCTTAAGCATCTAGACTTTAGCAACCTGTTCCAAAAGCAGAGAACATACAGACCAGTCCTTCTGCCATCAGCCTAGTGTTTTCTCCTTGAACTGCTGTCAGTAAATTGTTCCGCTTCAGTTTTCTGGTTTATACTTCAACAATGTGTTTGAATACACTGAGATATGGCATATTAGACACACAAGCCTGACTGGCATCACTCATTTTTTCATAGCATAAAAAGCAAGGTTCCTTTGCAAACTAATAAACAACTTCACCCACTTTTCCCTGTAAAGAGAGCAAGAGTCTCATCCCCATTAAAGGCTGCTCTCCTATACCTCATCAATCCTAAGGGGTTTATAGTTCACTTTCCCCTCACCTTATCTCAAGCAGCCTGAAGTATCTTGTTGGAGGATGTAGATGGCCAGGACAATAGGAGGAGGAAAGAAAAAGAAAAAAAGAAAAAAAAAGAAAAAAAAAAAAAGAGAGATAATTTTCCTTTCAAGGAGTTCTCATTTAACCTTCATGCAGAGAGAAAAGCTTGTTGAGGGCTTACCATAGCAGTGTATTTCACATCCAGCAGCTTATCCTGTAAGACAGCCATGAGACTGCAGACTGAAAATTTGGTCTCTTGCATGCAAACAGGATTTGGTCCTTAGCAGGGCTGAGTACATTGAACTCATGGAGACTTCAAATTGGAAGTAAAACTTGTCTATTTATTTATTTATTTTAATATATAGTGCTCCTAAAGGCCCATTTATTGCTTACTCATTTTTACATGAATTCTACTTGCCTGCACTACTATATCATTTAACATCAAATAAGCTAACTACCTGATACCAGATAACAGCTCCTAAATATGTTTCCAGACTTGTTTAAAGGGGATGGAAAACATTTAGAAACTAAAAAGCTAATATTCTCTTCCTTTTAGATGCAATCAACTGTGAAGAGCCTCAACCTCTACTACTCCCTTTGTATCTCAGACTGTGTCATCTGTTTCAAGGTAGAAAGTTACATATGGGAAGGAAATCCCATGCAGCTTAAAATGCGACCCATACGATTCTTTTTTCTCCTCATCCACTGAATGTACCTGGGTGGCTGTCTTAAAGGTGCAAATGTATCAGGAGAAATAATTAGCTAATGCTGTTTACATGTGATGAGTATAACTACTTTCGCATCAAAGTTCTATTTCTAACAGAAGTTGAACAAACTTCCCTAGCAAAAGCACCTTCTCAGAGTTGACCTCTGAAACCCTGAATGCTGCATTATGAAAGTCTTTAACATGCAGTAATCTTAGTGAAATGAATGACTAGTTGACACTGCGATGAAATAATATAATCTGGGACTTAATACCAAAAACAAACAAGCAAGTAAAAAAACCAACCCCACAAAACCCCAAAACAAAACAAAAAAAGTATTTAGGAAAATTGATAGGAAAAGGTAGGTGCACCTTGAAATACCATGCTAGAAATTAAATAATGTTCTCCTGGAAGCATTAGGTAAATAACAAAAGCTAAATTTCAGCAGGAAAGTCAAAATTTATCCCAAAGTAATTATTATTACTAAAATAAATAAATAGAAAGTTAAGTCTGTTTCAAAGCTCCAGGTGTTCTGTAATCTTTCCATACCAGTCAGACTACTTAAATTTACGTTAGCTGATGACCTAACACAGCTTTAATACACAAAAAAGTCCATTCTGTGTCAACACGCAGACTCCAGGCACAATCAGATGAACAGAACTTGCCTTTTTGTAGGACATGTTTTCATTTCTTAATTGGAAATCTGTTAAAATTTATGAACATATAGTAAAACCTCACTATGCCAAAACACAGGCTATATGCATTTGGAAAGTGGTCTTCCCCAAGTACTCCAGCTTTTATACAACAGGCTCCCTCTGCATATCTGCATTTGACAACTCAAGAGTTTCTCACAGTTTTGCTCTTTTATATATGCTATCAATAGCTTCACAACATACGTATAAAGATTTATTTTTTTTTCTTTATACAGACTTTTCACAGAACAAGGATCCTCTAAGAAATACACTGGAATGCATATTTATCCTGCTTTATTGCTTCCAGTCTAGTCAGGTTGAGATTTTAAGAACCTTAAAAACAAAGAAGGTGAAAAACTGTCAGTGAAGCCAATTTCTTATGGGGGGGGGGGGGGGGGGGGGGTTTTAAAAAAAAAAAAAAAAAAATTTCTTCAAAAAAGGGGGAAAAAATTTTTTTTTAATAGGTTTTTTATGTAAACCCGTTTATGATAAAAGAA
>JAAGNO010007632.1:12516-54437 GCA_033439905.1 Ceryle rudis | reverse complement strand
ATCTGCCTCAGTAAATAATAACTATCAATATTACATATTTTCATTAATTTAAAAAAAATAAAACCTATTGGAGGCAGGAGTAGGGCATCCTTTGGTGAACAGCCAAAAGACTACCCCCTTCCCCTGACCTCCCCAACGCACACAAGGAAAAACAAAACAAAACAAAAATACTAAAACAAAACAAACAAAAAAACCCCAAAAAAACAAGAAAAAGGACTGGTTATTATTCCAGCCATAACAAAAATATATTCTTTGTACTCTACTGTCCCTCAGGTTCTTTGTTGGTTTGTTTTTAAAACCACAAACTACTGTTGCAGAGTTCAGATGTGTTCCAGGGAAAAATGTTGTTTTAGCTAAGAAAGATTCAAAAAAATTTGTCTTCAGTACAAAAAGTCTTGAGAAAATAAGTTTTTTTTCTTTTCTTTTTCTTTATTTTTTTTTCATCTTTTTTGCTCCCAAAATGCTACAATGTGTCTAGTGTATGTCTAGTGTACTCTGTGAAAGGTTTGAATTCAAGTCTGAGTTCTCGGAGCTGAGCCCCAGTTCCGTGGCGCTTGTACCATGGAGGCCTGCCATGCCGGGATTGCTAGCAAGCTGGGAAAGCATTGCACTCTGGTCCGGGCTGGCAAAGTGCCCTTGATCCATGGGGTTAGCCTGGGCAGCTACCAGTCCTGGATGCGGGGAGCTGGTCTGAGGGGAGACGTGGTGCGGAGAAGGCTGAGGTTGCATCCGAGGGGACGGGCTGGAATGGGGGGGCTGGGACTGGGGCCGCGGTGAGGGTACAGGCTGTGGAGAACGCACTTGATTGGTGAGTGATGAAGGGAGCTGCTGGCCCTGTAGGTGTGGGGACTGGGCCTGATTGGGGAGCATGTGCTGTTGGGGGCTCATCGGATTGGGCTGAGCTGGGGACCCCATCTGCTGCTGAAGTAGCCTCTGCTGGAAAGCCTGCTGCAAACTGGCTCCCGTCTCTGCACTCATGGCCTGTGGAAGCTGGCTTATTTGTCCCATGTTTCCTTGCTGCATCTGCTGCATATGATGCTGCATTCGCTGCTGCTGTTGCTGCTGCTGCTGTTGTTGGGGATACCCGACGCCCTGGGGCTGCTGAAACTGGTTGTGGTTGGCCATCCCTGGCCCCAGTGCTGGTCCTGCTCCCTGCTGCTGCTGTTGCTGCTGGTGGCGCTGCTGCTCAATCATCTGGTGCCGTCTCATCAGGAGGTCTCGGAACTGGGGAGCCATTCCCGAGTGATTCATATTCATCTGCTGTGCCTGAGGATTCATCCCAGACATGGCCTGCTGTGGCTGCTGCTGCGGCTGCTGCTGGGGCATGCTGGGCCTCTGCACGCCCGCTTGCATGGGGTTCATGTTCTGCATGGCTGGGTTGGGGTGCACCCCTCCTTGCTGCCCTTGCATGGCCTGCTGTGGCTGGAGACCTGGCTGGCCCTGAGGGATGCCAGGCTGACCCGCCATCCCCTGGGGGTTCTGGGACCCCGCGTACTTGGCAGCCCGCTGCTTGATGAAAGCGGCCAGCAGCTGAGGATTGGAGTGGAGGATGTTAAGCACCTGCTGCTGCTGCATGGGTGAGCTGGGAGACCTGAGAGTCCGCAGTAGGTTTTGTAAGGCTGCCTGTGGCAGAGGTGGTTGTTTGGGCTGAGCAGCACCAGGTACCTGACCCATCCCTGGCTGAGGGGCCATATTCATCGGCTGACCCGCCTGGGCTACCGACATCATGGATGGTCTCTGCATTCCTGGCTGCAGCTGAGCTTGGGGTAAGCCACCCTGTACCCATGGTGGCTGTTGCTGGATTCCTGCTGGCCCCATTCCTTGATCTATGTGACCACCGGGACCTCTGCCTATCTGTGGAGGGTTCATTCCCATAGGTGGCATCTGGGGCATCTGGTGCTGAATTGGCCTTTGGAAGATCTGAACCTGGGCCATCTGACGCTGGGTCTCCGCTGCCCGTTGGATCTGCATGGCCATTTCCACTGCTGCTGGAGGAGGACCCTGAACTGGTGGTTGAGGTGGCTGGGGTGGAGTTGGAGGAGTCACCTGGCCACCTGCCTTGCCCTGGGACACAGCGCTGGGGGGCTGAGTTCTTGGCATGGTGTAGGGCGGCATACTGTTGGGAGGTGCAGGTTGAGGCTGCGAGGCAGGCTGGGGTGGAGGCTGGGGTTGTGGGGTTTGCGGTGTTGGGGGCTGCTGGCCTGTTGGAGTAGTTGGGGTAGCTGGCGTGGGTGAGGGCAATCCTTGCTGCTGGCCTACCACACCGGTTCGTTGCATACTCGCCATCCTCCTTCGGAGCATCTGTGCCTGTTGCAGGCGGTGCTGCAGTTGTTGTTGACGGAGCTTGTGTTTAATGTTGAGGCAGAAGGGCACCGGGCACTTGTTCTCCTGGCAGTGCTTTGCATGGTAGCAGCAGAGAGCAATGAGTTGCTTGCAGATGGGGCACCCTCCGTTGGTTTTGCGTTTGCAGCCTTTGGTGTGTTGGACGACCCGTTTCATCTTCTGGCAGGACGGTAGTGAGCAGTTGGCATTACGACACTGGCAGGCGTGGACCAGAGACTGGATGCAGCGCTGAATGCTCAGGCGGCGGGAATCGCCAGGGCTCTGGGTGGTTGCAGTCTGCTGGTTGTTGCTCTCATCATCTAGACCTAGGCCTAATTTTTCCATCTTGTGGTCATGGTTTTTAGTGTTATAGCAGGTGATGCACAGGTCATAATCCTGGAAAGACAATGAAAGAAAAAGTTATCAGTGTTCCTGAAACTCCATCCAATAAATAAATGATGTCATGACACCTCATACTCCCAGTCCGTTCCAGGCAAGTTGTTGCTCTAGGGAAGAATTCAATCTTTCATGCCATAGTGAGGTACTAGAAAGGAACTAAATCCAAATTATAGCCAGGGAAAGTGTGTGGGTGTAAGGGTGTTTGAAATCCACACAAATATATATAACTTGAAAAACAAGTTTGCTCTGAGCTAATAAGTCACACATTATTCTGCTGGGCCAGAAAAATCCCCTTCTTTCCTGATAGGAAAGGAGAAGAAAAAGGCAAGGAACAAATAGCTGCCCATCTGCTGTTGCTTCAAAAGAAGAGGGCAGGAGAGGCAGAAGAGGTACCGCTTTTCAAAGAAGGGTGAAAGCTGCATTTTCAGTTTTCAGGTGAGTTAGAGCTGGACATGCTGACAGAATAGAACAGCATTTCCCTTCTGTGAAACCAGTAACACAAGAGTTTGGGCTCAGTCTGTAAGAAAAAGATCCAAGATCTCAGGATTCATTTATCCATAGAAAATTTAGAATTTATTTTCTGGGAAAGCTTGTCAGAACTTGACCTGAGACAGTTATTTACTTCTGTCAGGCTCCTAAATTAAATTACAGGCCAGATTCATGGTTAGTCCAGCTTCTGGAGGGCACAGCATTGACCCAGACCACTGGGCTCAGTCTTTAAACACACTAGTTCTGCAAACACTTCTGAAGACAAAAATGCTACTTGCAGCATTCGACAGAGAGAAAACAGGGTAGTGGAAGAAAGTACAGGAATCTGACTTCTAGCAGAGCAGTAAACTGATGTGGAGTCCTATTTACAGAAATACCGCAGCACAACACTTCTGACTCTGGAATAAGAAAGGACATGTTGCTCTTTAGACAAATCTGCTGCTTGTACCGCTACAGCTTGAGCAATTGCTACAGTTACCAACCATTTAAGCAGCAGCACCTTAAATGAACTACAGAAAATACAATTCTACTTCAGTTTTCCACAGCTTGAAGGTAGAAGACAAAGAGCACAGCAAACAGCAAATTAGTACAATTGCTTGTTACAGAAAACTTTTCCTTTCCTCTCCTCCTGAACTGCCAGTGGACGAGCTGTACAGATCTTTTTCTGTCACTTAATGCCGAGAAATTAGTTCACTTAGCACTCTGGGCACAAAGATACTGGATACAAGTAGGGAAAACTTCATCAAGCATACCTCACAAACAGTGCAGTGCCATCTGGTCTCCACATGATGCTTGCACTCATTGCAGGTGTAAACAAAGCGGTCTTGGCTCTGGGTATGCAGTTCCACCAGCATGCACATGGTTGACCACTGAGCCCTTCGTAGGGAGGAGAACTCCAGGTGCTTGTCTCTAGCAAGGGTCAGGAAAGCATCACGCCCATCCATCAGGTCACATGGAATGAGTGGGTCAGGCTCAACAATAGGGGGTAGGGAGTTGGCCGCAGGACCAGCAATGAGACGGATGACAAAGAAGACCTAAAAAGTAAAGAGACTTTATAGGCCAGCACTTACCAAGATGTCTTGGTCACCAAATGTCATTACACAAGACTGTACAATTCCAGGACCACCTAACACTTGAATGATGTGCTGCCAGGTTGGTGTGCTTGCAATGACTGGAAAATTTCAAGCCTCTTGGTGCCCTGCAGGTTCACCTTCTTCAAAAGCATTAGGTAAGGAGCACTGGACTGAACAGCAACAGTGAAACCACTGTGACAATCTGGAGTGTTGGGAAGTTCTGTATGAGCACAACTGCATTTCTCCCCACTGCCCTCACAGCAAAGAGCGCCCAGACTTAGTGGTACTTCTCTGGTGTGTCACTCAATTCTCCAGACAAACCTGTATAGTTTACAGGGTATGACTTTCAAGTATCAGAGCTTTGTACACCTCTACTTTGGTAAAATCCAGATTTCTCATTCCATCAAATCTTACCTCCTTGTGCTTCTCCATAGTGGCATACAGCTTTTGGGAGAGGTCATTAGACACATTGGGCATGCCAGGCTTTTTCTTATTGCCACGACTCAAGCTGCTCTTGTTCTTACTGGTCTTCTTATTGTTCTTTTTTTTGGCATTTTTACTATCTCCCTTGCTCACCTATTAATTTCAAAGGAAATTTATGTCAGGTATTTAAGTCACACCACATCAGCATTTCATTACTTTCCTATCTTCTGTAACTTCAGGACAGTTCAGAGTTCACAAAAAACACACCTCACAATGATTTAATCTGAAGACAATTACCAGGGTCCCCTGAAACATTAAATTAATTCCATTAGAATCACTCCAGAAAATAAAGATCAGAAATACATAGTTCTAAGAATAATAAAACCACAAATGTTCAGGAGGTGCATGGAAACATTTTTACTGAAACCTGCTTTGTCTGCTATAGTTGAACACTGAAGAACCTCTTGGATTATCACAAAGGGGTTCAGCAAAGGCTTCTCAATGCAATTCAGAACTGAAAAATAACTGAAAAGTACAACTGACACTGCACTAACCAAAGGTAAAAAAAAAAAAAAAAAAAGACTTAATCCACCTAGGTTTAGTTTGTTACATTTCTGACAGATATATCTTTTTTTTAATAGATTGCATGAAACTGATTCTGTTATGAAACTGTTCCGAGTCCAAAAGGCATTAGTAGTGCAGTATCTAGTATGTACTTTCTCCTGTCATACCCTGCAACTGTCAAACAAAATAGGTCAGCTTAATTTCAATTATAATCAATTAGCAATGAACAGTTTATTCCTCTCTGTGCTTCTCAGAGGGCTCCACACTACAGCATATGATGATCAAGGATCAAAGCAATTCTTATCCAAATAAACAATTTTCCTAAGCTTAAAATAACTTTGTCAGGAGGGAAATTTCCAGTGAACATGAATGAGTATCTTTTCATTTGAGAATACAGTTTATTACTGCCTCATTTTCAAGAGGTGAAACACAGGCTCAATAAGAAGTTAAAGCTACTTTTAATAATACACATCAAATAGTAATATGCAAGGTCCCCCATCACAGGATTTTGGGGACCAAACTGCTGTGAAGAATCAACTAAGTGTTGACCAACCTCACACACAGAGTTAGGCAATTATCATGACTGGTTTCTGGTATATTAGAGAGATGGGAATTTGCAGCTATGTGAAGTGGAAAATAAACCTTTAAATAATACCTTCCTAAGTCAGTTAATGTAAATTTGATAGCAAGTTGACTAACTCCCAGCTTAGTCTTCCACTTAGTTTATTCAAAGTCCTTGAAAGGCAGTATTGCACAGAGAAGCACAGGATAACCATAAATTCTAGCTGTAATGTTAAACCGAGCTTTTTTTGATCCAGAGGTCTTTCAGGAAAGAATTGTTCTAACAACAAAAATCTAATATCTAAGAAGGTGATGAAGCAGTAGTGTTTAAACAGAGTTAACTAACAAGTACTACTACGTGAGTAAAACTACTATCCTTATCCTAGATTCACCACCTCTTCCATATGGGCAGATGTATAAATTCTTCATCTGTTCATTTTCCAATTTATCCTTAAGAGGCCTATCTTTTTTGTTCTTTGTGGTATGTGAAAGCACGGCTGTTGCACATTCTCCAAAAAAACTGCACAAGATACCACCAGCAAGAAATAGTGCTAGTTTAAGTAGCCCAACAACAGTCCAGCAGTAATTTGTGCTTCAGATCCTCAAGGCCTTAAAGCTTTCTACTAAAAAAACCTATACAGAGCAAACCACTAAATCACAATGCTCTATTACTTTCTCAGAACATTCTGCCAAGACTGGTATACAACATCTAAGTTAGAAAGAGAAGAGCTAGCCACTCTTCAAGAGGTAAACTTTAAGGAAAAGCTTCCACGTCGGGTTGAGGTTGCAGAATGAACATTGATAACTGGATTTCAGCAGCAAAGTACTCAACTAGCAGTTGCTTTAATCTAATTGTCTTTGTTAATTAGTTAGATTCATGGCCATATGAACAGCCACTGTTCATATGAATGTAGCTTAGTGGTATTTTAATAGCTCTAATTTATAAAATAAAAATTTGGAAGTTTATATTAGAAAGAAACTAGAAAGGTGAAAAAGACAGCTAACCAAAGCACCTAGGCCCCCCCCTCCCTTTTTTTTTTTAAATGAGTCATATGTAATCACAACTTTTATATTAGATCATGAAATAGCGGAAGCATTCTTACATCCGTGCTTTCATTACTAGTGTTTTCTTCTCTCTTCCGTTCTTCTTCCTCTTGCTCTAATTCCTTAATGCTCTCCTCTAGAACATTAGGCCAGAAATCCCCTTCGAAGTAAGGTAGCTCTTTAGCACTTGTTAGACGATCCTCTGTTGCCTGCTTAAATATATCCTGAAATAAACAAAACACTTGGTTACCACTATTACAAGTCATATTGAAGAAGTTACCTTTACTTGTAAGTGATAAAAAAGGCACCAGAAGATCAAAGGTGAGCTTAATATTTCTATTAGTTTTGAGAGCACGTTCTAAGTGCAGATTCAACACTGCATCAGAGACAGCTTGTCAAATACATTTCAAATATTCCCACTCCAAAGAAATAAATCATTACCATGTGCCAGACTTCAATATGCATACTTACCAAATGGGATAATATTATCACTACATTGTCGACACTAGCTGAAGTTCTGATAATTCCAAAGATTTTACATACTTCTAAATGTGTCAGCAGCCTAATCCTGCAATTTTATTTAACACAGGAAGATTAAAGATTCCACGTATTTTCTTTATATTAATTGAGATTATAAGTTTTGCTCTCTCTCACAGTATTCCAAAAATTTAATTTGTTCTAAGGAATCATTTAAAATCTCTTGCTAAAATGCTTTCAGAAGTTACATGCTTTGAAGAGGATGTATTTTACCTCTGAACTTTTAAAGTAATACAGTAAACTCCAAGAATCAGGCACAATACCTAAGGCAAGGAAGAAACAGAGACAAGACTGGTCAACTCCCCCCCATACAAACATACACTTAACAAACCTTGTAATCATGGACAATGCGCTCTGACACAGATTTGTCCAGCATCTTTTTGTACCACTCTTGCAGTCGTTTGGGTTTGGGTATCTTTTGGTCAGGAGGATGACAGTGGAAGATGTAGTCATCACCTTCACTAGGTGGGCATGCCCAGATGTGTCCAGTAGTATACCTATCATCAGAAAACAAAAAAAGTACATGTGGGCTCTGATGATAAACACTAGTGCTTGCTCTCCTCTCTGCCACGAGATGGAGCCACCACAAAGCCGGCTAGTGTTACTAGGTGGACAACAATTATAGCTCTTCAAGATTTTAATCCTAGTGTTCATTCTGCCTTCATTCATGCGATAGCATGACCATCTTTTCACCAATTTTAAAAATATACAGAGTAGTTTACATAAAGAGTGCACATTTTCCACCCTAGATAAAAATCTAAGCCTGACACAGACCTGCAATTTGACACCTCCCAACTAACTACATAAGAGAAAGATGAAGAGCAGGTATTTCAGCAGTAAAAGTCAGAATTCTTCTGCCTTGATACAGTGCAGTCATTAATTATCTATCAACATTTGAAGAACAGATGTACCTGAACATGCAATTTACTTTAGTGTAAATCTTCTGGTTTTTAACTTTAAGGATGAGTTTTAAAAGGTTTCATAACTGCATCTGGGAATAAAGTCACTGTCACTGTACTACTGGGTGTACAATGTAACTACTATGAAGACAGATGATAACCAAATAGTAGCAGCTGCATAGAATATACCACAAAGATCACTTCTTCATCCTCAGTTCTTCTCTATTAGTTTTTGAAAATAACCCCAGTAGGAGGAATAATCAGATCTCAATTTAGAGGAAAGTAAGCATCCTTGCTGTGTTGAGAAATGGCTCTGCAGAACCTTACCCAAAGCCTGAGAACTGCAGCCAGTTGCCGTTACTTCTGCCTTAGAGATGATACTGCATGACCAAAATTGTTTTCCCAGAATGAGAATCCAGTGTTACCCATTAGCACAGCAAACAGCATTAAATAAAACTGAGGCCTGAGCTCTATACAGCAATTTTACACTCACAGGTTAGAAAATACACACACACACAAAAAAAAAAGCAGAAAGAAGTCTAACACATGCGTCTGAAGTATTAGAGAGTATCATCTCACTGAGGTACTGAAGACAGCACCAACCACCTCCATTCTGATTCCCATAGTTTTTCTCATGCCACTATTCTAAATATAGCCCAAATAATTTCTTAATAACTCTGTCAAGCCAGAACAGATACTTTTGATTCATTGTTACTTCACTGCCTTTTCTACTGTAATGCCGGTCATTTTATTTCCACCTTTCTCATTTCTTCAGTTGTTCTGTGTTCTCTTTTGTGCTGCCCCCTGTATATACTCTCTTCTTCCACTTCTAACTTTTCAGTTTCTCTCAATTTCAACTACTTGCCCTAGAAGAGATTTCTTAGTGGCATTACACAGCTGTTAGAGTTAATCAGTACAGACAGAATACACTTACCTTTCTCCTTATAAACATGGGTAAGAACTTAACTGGCAAGCCCAAACGAACAGCCTGATTAAAGCAGTGACATTACACAAGGACTGCACCGTCAACAAGGCCGGTAGAATTTTATGGTCCAGATAAAAAGGCACACTTTTTCTGATTAGACTTCAGGAAGTTTTACCTAAGTTTGGAAACCTAAAAATATCTGAAGTCTAAGCCTCTCCTGAAGAGCCAGGAGTCCAATCCCTTTTTATATTTTCTCCTTTTCAAATATACACATTTGTTGCCAAGTTATTCTATCACCAGTTGGTATTTAAGTACCATATTCTGCACAAGTGGATGTAGTAACTTCACTTGCAGTAAGAACTTCTCAGCACAAATGCTGCACAGAAGAAAACTTATTAAAAAATACTTACCCTAGTTTCTTGACATATTCTAGATATCCAATTAGTATTTCATGATAGACAGCAGTCCTCAAGCATTTAGGGCGGAAGAAATGAACACTGTCAAGGTAAGATATATACACTCGCCTGAAAAAAAAAAAAAACCCCCCAAAAAAGTCATGATGAAAAGCAGAGATTTCCAAGTAGTTCTACAAGTTTATTCACATTATTTATGCATTTGAAGCATCCAATACAACAGCAATCTTCAAAGCCTCTGATCCTAATTTACCTCTAGAAAACCAGCTTTCTTTTGATACCTTAGCCTCATCTCTCCAAAACTATCCAATCCCTTCCTTGAGAATACAACTGATCCTTAAGACAACACTGTCTGCCAGCCAGCATTCCCAGTAAGAAATGACACTGAAACTATTCCCTACAGAAGTTACTTTGTTTCTAGAAACCAACAGCCCTAAGAGTCTTCACAGGTGCCAACACTGAAGCTCTATACAGAATGCTTCAGAAGGTTCACCTGACTGAGACAGTACCAAAATAAAAGAAACTTTGATGCAGCTCCTCACCTTTGATTGGGTGGAGGACAGTCTGAGCCATACTCCTGTACATGCATCCCAAAGAAGCACAAGTCTACACCATCAATCTCCTCAAAGGCAAAAAGCGCTTTTGTTCGGTAAGGGAAAGATTCAGCCATCTCTCCGCTGTCCACAAACCTGCAGGTTACAGGTGGTGAAGAGGAATACCAAACACTGACATATTAGAGAATACATGTCACTAGGTAAAGGCAGCAACAATGAGGACTACTGTAAGAGTACATTTAGGGCAATTTTGAAGTTAAATGCTTATGCACTACTCAACTACAGGGCATCCACTTTTTACTTTGAAACAGATGACACTCATCACAACTAAATATGCTGCTGCACCAGCTGTTTAAGAACTGATAGTGGCGAGGCTTTGAGTACAACAGTTTCTCAAAACAGTAGCATGTAAGTAAATTGAAATAGTTTCCATCTCCCCCCAAAAAGTAAAATTAGAAATAGAAAGAACACACCTTGCTTTCATCCCTGGTTTTACTTCGACAGTTTTGTCAGATGCATGTACCACCCTAACTGTAACCTCTCCTGCCTCAGGGTGATTCTGTCGTCTTAGAAAATCATTGACTCTGTTCTCCAAGAAGGTACCAAGTCTTGTAGCTGGTAACCCTGCAGGAGAAAAAAGAGCTCTAAATATATACAAAACTGAACTGTTGAAATGTTAAATGAAAAGTGACCTAATGCATGCAATATGTTACCATAAATTAAAGCTTTATCTTTAAACATTAAAACTTCTAGATGGGGTGAGCTGCCTCTCACCTGCAGGCACATTTATGGTTTCTACATTATTTAAATGAAGAAAGAATGTGTATTTCCACCCAGTTTCTATCTCTCTTAAAAGTCAATCACAATTCTATCTGGATCCTCCTGAATAAAAGCTCTTAACTACTTGAACTGGATTACAAAACACTGCTCTCAGACACAGCTGCAAGAGCAGACATCGCATTTGGATGTATATTCTGTCTATAAAGCCACACCAGCCAAATTAGTCTCTCTACTTTCCAAAAGAATATATTTCAATAATGGAAATAGCAAATACAACTGTATCTGCAAATAATGTATCTAGTTTAGAAGTTTCTCATTTTCAAACAGTCGTCATACAAAAGAAGTACAAGCATAACATTAGCTGACAAAAAACTAAAGCTGAAAGGGAGTTTAAGACTTCAGGTGTAACAGTGCCCGTCCCATTGCTGTCCATTAGTTCTGACAGAATTACATACCTGCTCATCAGCTTTTATTTTTCCAATCTGACATCTTTCAGTAAAGCATCACTATATTATGTTAAGTCTGCAATACACAGAGGTTGCTAGAAACACAAATTGATAAAAACTGTAAAAGAGCCCTTGTATTCTTGGTGAATTTAGGAAGTTTTAAATTTGGAGATTTTTAAAAAAGGCTCAGATGTGGAAACCATTCACCAAATGGTTTGCTACATCTTGATGCTATAGGGTGGCTGTGTTTTTGGTTGATTTTTGTGGTTTGTTTGGTTTTTTAAAAAGCAGAAATGCCAACACTCGCTATTTGTAACAAGTATGGCAATCTAAGAAGAAAGACTTATTCTGACTATAGAACAGACAGACAACGACTGCACAAATTTCCTCCTATATTGCCTTCAAATCAGCTACTTTGGTCAAGAGGAAGTGCCTATAGAGTTTTGTTACCAGGTGATGCAACCTTTATCTCCATCAGAGCTTTTAAGAGCAGCAGTAGCCACGGTGACTTGAACTTTAAGTTAGACTGCAGTCACACAGCAACTATTTCCCAATTCTATTAAAACTGCAGTTGAGATAAAAGGATGTGTACTTTGCATTAGGAGTGCTCTAAACCAGCATGTTATCTCTCTACAACAGACTACTAGTCGATGACAACGCTTGTGAATGCAAATATTCTCAACATCACAGAACTGATACTCAGTACTGACCAAAATTACCCTCCTTTAACTCAGAAAACCCGAAAGAAATGCAAAATGAGCATAAAAGCCACGTCTTTCCCATTCTTCACAAATTATTTAAGATTTGTTGGTGCAAGTACCAGAATCTTACTTTTTGCAGAGAATTTGTTCTCTTTCCTGGTTCGTCCTGTTTTCTTTAGGCAGCCATCACAGACAAAGCTGAAGGAAAAATAAGTGAAAAAACACTCCAAGTCAGACTATAAAGTTCCTTAGCATCTTACCATCAGAAGCAAAGTCTTTCACAACATCTTAGCTGGTCTGAAAAACACCTTAAGAGAAATGTAAAATAAAAGACAGCACAAAGAACAGTGCCAGAAGAAATGGCCCAACTGTTCAGAGCTGCAGAAGAGGATCTTGGCTCCAGGGGGTGCATTGGCTGTCAGTCACCCATGTCACCACCTGGAGGCCCAGGAAACAAGAGTCTCTCTCCACTGGCAGGTCTAACAAGTATTCTTGGAACAAACGGTCTCAAAGTTCTGTCTCAGATGAAGGTGAGATACCACAGCACAAAGCAAAACAAAACCCACCCTTTTTTTTCCCCCCCGAAATGCCCAAGTACACTGTAGCATGAAATGATGGGCAGATTCTTCCTCAGTTACAGAATGTCTGCCCTCTTCTACAGCAATGTGGATGGGACAACAGAACGGTAGAAGTCGTAGCTTTCTTGTCAAAAAAGGGAACATTTAAGCTCTTACAGAGCTTTATCTACATATAAATTATAAGTTTTTTAAAAAAGCTTTTAAAGCAATCAGAAAAGCTAGTATGTTGATCAAGAACTACGGAGTACCTAAAAAAGATGACTTTTTCAGATTTAATCTGACCACCAAGGTCAAAAAAGTGACTTCACATCTTTTTTTTTTTCCTTAAGATGACAAAGTAGCATGATTTGTACAGAAAACAGATCAGTATAAAATTGTTACCAGAACTAAAAACCATCTTTTCATGAAGGACTAATATCTTTAAACATAAAAGGCTGAAATGCTCTCTTCCACACAAAGAAATATTAGAAGCATCTAAGATTAGAAACAACTTCACACACAACACAGTAAGATATTATGTCTAAATTTAATGTTACCCTATAGATTCTGTAAGATTTTTAGGTGGGAGTGCAACTTCTTTCATTATACACTCTCTTAAAGATAACCAATACAAGGAAGTTCATGCACTAGCTCTAGTAAATTTATCATATACTTTCTACTTAAGAAGGAGAAATTCCTCACCCAGAAGGCCAAATTATCTCATTATGAAGAACACAGATCTGGTGCATTTTTCTTCCACACTCTATACATTCAACAAATCTGCAGAAGGAAAAAATAGGGGGAAGAGAAGCAAGGTTAGTAGTAGCATTACTTGACTGTATACTCTGTAATATTTTAATAGAGGAGTTCTAGCATTTAGACTGTTGAGCCTATTTAACACAGAGGGCTCATCTATACCAAGATGAGCCTCCATAATGAATTAAGAATGTCAGCTCAAGTAAGGTAGACTATGCAGGGACACACCATTATTTCCATTTTCTTGACTTACTGCCATGCACTTCACTCATATTTTTAAAGTGAAGCCCTTCTAAGGATAAAATCTATAAACTGCTTGTTGCTATAATGACGAGAGGAAAATGGATTCACAGGTGTCAGAAGCAAAGAACAAGGAGAAGTAGTTGGCTGTCAGTTGCCCCGCTAAGCTTGAAGCCTGGGGTACCTTGCAAATACACTGCAGAAATGTGGGAAGGAAGAAAACAGAAGTAATATTGAAGTCACTTTCAGAAGACTAACAGATTAAAGGACAACTGATGTAGGTGATATGGTATACTTTATAGACGTTGGTGAATGTAATTTTCAAAAATACCGAAGGGTGCTTCCTGTATGAGGACAATGACTGCTTTTGAACATGTCCATTTGTAAGTCTGACACTTTGAATGAATAGTTGTCATTTATGCAGAGCACATGTTTAATACCCTAAGTTAGGCTTGTATTCTAGCACTAGGCTGTATCTTCACTATAAAAAAAAAGGAAAGAAAAGTTATGAATCAAGTTACTATTCTCTCCTTCCCACAGCCCTTGTAAAACAGAAGTACTGGCTGACCCTTGTGCCCTTACAAGGATGGTGTGGGAAGAATACCTGTCCTTTCTTCTCATCGATTTGAGATCAGGATAATTTTTGCAGAGTAGCAGCATAGGTGTACAATGCAAGACCATGTAAAGTGACTTCAAAAAAAAAGTGGTTTGGGATATGAAGAAAAGCAGCTGAGTCACCATCATCTTAACTTTACTGAATGTCTACAGTTCTGCTTCCAAAGCAGTGCAGAAGAACCAGCTGATTCAAATTTAACAAGTTTTTGTTCTACTACAGCTGCCTGTAAAATATAAACTAGAGAAGCCAACAGCACCAAAATAGCTACTATCAAATGACTCAAATCAGTTCTGAGACTTGAGCGTTTGCCACAACAGGGTTTCAAAGCAGAGTTATCTGCATTTATCCTTCTGTTGAAACCACATTCAAGACAACAAAATGCAGTAATTTTGGCCCATACATACAGTGTACATATTTCTCAAGTACAGCTGTGATGGTTTGGATTCTCAGTGCAGAGTGCCAGATAGGCTGCTTACTGAGCGGCTCCTGCCCGCTAACAGAGCTACGTGAATTTTGGAGAACACTGAAAACCAAAGCTGACGGTGAAGTAATAACACATCTTTTACAAAATAATTATAATGAAATAAGGATCATTCAAAATGTGACAGCATTACTTACAGTTCAGGGTCCAGTGTATCATTTTTCCTTTTTGAAAACTGTTCTTTGTTTATTGTGCTATGAAGAAACAGGCAATAAAACTCAGTTTTAACACAAGACAACATATATTCATGCCTTAACACACACATCAACACACTATGACAAAACTTGCAAGTGGGTTTTTTCAAAAACTTACTGTCCCTTCAAAGAATTGTATTTCACCACGTGACAAGACAACTGAAGTACACGTCACCCCTGACTCTCTGCCTGTGGAAAACATTCTTCTCTATGGAACAACAGCTCATAGAGAACTATGTTACTCCGCTACTCATTTTTACTACAGGATAAATGGTAAAACTCACTGACAAAGTTTCAGACCAGTCTGGTTTGTATTTTATAGTGAAAGGACTATTTGCTCTACCTCTCTGATATTCCAAAGGCAGAGAATTCCAGTTATCTTTGAGTACTGAAAAAGGTTAGTTTTTTCATATTCCCCTAACCCACCTCCTAGATTACCTTAAAAGGGTAAATTTCAGCTTCCAAAGCCCAGACATGACTCTACATTATCTCTACCTTCCCTACAGCATTTGCAAGGCTAAAAATTCCTTCCATCTTTTTGAGTGAGGTCCCAGGTATCTTTTACTCCAACCTGGTTCAAAATAGTCCAGAACAATCATACAAGAATACCCATATCTCTGAGAGTTTACCCCAAAGAGGGTGCTGTATAACACAACAAGATAAGTACAAGCCTTTCCAAGAAGCAATGACAGAAACTAAATCCAACCTGGATGAGGTGCATTCACTTTCCTATTCTTTTCAGTGTTTATTCTCAATAGCACCATCTGCAGAATACTTTAAGCTCCTCATCAGATAAATGATAAAAGTTCAATCTCCCCATACCTCGATTTATTATAATGTGGCAAGTAGAACTGTAAACTGGACCTAACATATATATGCCTAAACTTTTCTGCTTTTGTTCATTTTAATTACAGGTTGTTGGAAGATAAGAAGGGAGCTGGATCTCTATGCACCAGTAAAATGAGTTCTTAAGAGAATGCCTGTAAGCAGGTGAGAGAACATTCAAAAGTGTACCTGCTCCTCATGTGCAGCTTATCGCATTCATTTTCACTATGTAACGATCAAGCATTCTAAACAGCTATGAAAAAGAATACCAGGACTTGGAAGTACCACCACTTGTGTTCAAAAGAGCTTTTGACTGTTTTAATAATAAAAAAAAATTTGTATCCAGCATTTGTGTTTCCAAATCTAGTGTAAAAATCAAAAGCACTCTACGCTGGTTTCTGCCCTAACTCAAAGGTTTGTGGCAAACTTGCATGTATGAGAAAGACTGTACTCTCAGCAGCTAAACAAAAATTTATATATAACCATTAATATCTATGATTTTTTTTAATACACAGATTTACATATATATAGATACTTGCTTCTCTCATATGCAAATACCTCATATCACACATCTCATATTAACGAAACTGGATAGTAATGATTAAGCTTTGGTTCTTTGCACTACGTACAGAGACTGGGCCCATTCTACTGAAGGGCAGATAAAGGTTATTTCTTCCTTTTCCTTCCAGAATGGCAAATAAACCCTTACATCTTCCCATGCTCCAATGGATTCTTACACTACTGTTACAGAACCATCTGTCAGCAAACCCAGGATTTGGTAACAACCTGTTAAAGACAACTTCTACGCCCAGTGGAAGTTAACTTGGTTTGTCCAGTTAGGAACTTTGACAACTCTCCCCCTAGCTTCAGACTTTCCTAAATTCCTCATCTGCTTCTATGTGCAGAGCTTCTGCAATGCCCTCCCCTAAAGAGCTTTCTTCAACAGCTCAAAGAGTAACTGCTTGGCACTCATTTTTCCCTCAAGGGCTTCCTTAGTCTCCCAAAATTTTGCTTCAAAATTTTTTTTTGGGGAAGTGTGAGAAGGGTACAGCAGAATTAAAGACTGTCCCAACAGCTTGCCACCAGCATGGAAAAGGCAACTAAATCCATGCACAGACTTTTACCATTATCTCCTCAACAACTGCACAGCTTTTCTCATAAGCAGATGGCATTCAACAGTAAAATATCTGTATGGCAAAAGGAGGCTGCCTACCTCTGCTGAATACAAGTTTAACCAGTCTATACACAGAACAGCACATCTGACTATTTGAAACTATGTCTGTCGCCTACCTGCCTGCAGGTATGGTTACTCTTCTGCAGTAGAATACTTAGAACTTTTTTTTTTTTTAATCCTTTTCCACAAAAAAAAAGTTATTCTCTTCTTTCCCATCTATTGGCATAGTTGCCAGGTGTTTATTTTTCACTACAATTCTCTCAGTCCAGATTTTAAAGAAAAAAGAAAGTCAAGCTTTTATGCAGGATATCTGGTCCACCTTCTACTAGGCTACAGTGAGGATTACCTAGAACTAAACTACTTCCCTTTGAGAAAGTACTATAGGCCATGATACAGCTTATGAATGCACAGCCCGAGCAAAACCAAGTAACTCACGTTTGAGGTTGTGATGGGTCATCTCCCAGAGAAACACTCTCCCCTTGGATTTCATTGAAGCACTTCTCACAGAAATGATACCTGTCAGCAAGAAGGCCATATTTGGGTGAACCGCTCCGTCCACACAACACAGCCCAAGTCAAGCAACAAAGTCACCAATCGCAACAGGCCAAGGAAGGGACAGGAGCAAAGAGCAGGTCATCAACGGCAACAAGAATATTCAATGACATAGATTTATTCGCCCCACACTGTGGTTTGGTTTTTTTGTTTGTTGTGTTGGTTTGTGTGTGTGTGTGTGTGTGTGTGTGTGTGGTGGTTTGATGGTGGTTTTTTTTTTTTCCAATCAAAGCCAAGTGCAGACAATGACAAGCATGAATAATAAATAAAAAACCAAACCACACGCAAAGAAATGGGGGTTTTAAGGACAAAAACATAGAAGCAGGACAAGACAATACAAAGCAGAAAGCCAAGGCAAAGCACAGATTAGCATTAAATCTCAAATAGGTTCACAAGCAGCAAATGATTAAAGCAAATTAAAGAGTATGCCATTTTAGCATACCCACACCCTCTTCATTTTAATAGTCCTTGCCAGGTACAGCGAAGAATTAAAATGAGAAAGAGGAAAGAGCAGAAGGAAAGAAGAACTGCTACTCTGACTTGTACATCAGCACAGCAGTTCTGTTGGCAGGAGGATCTGCAGGAGAGCAGTGGAAGAGGGATAGTCTTCCACGTTAAATGTATAAATGCTGAAAGGCCACAGGATTCTCTCCCAGTTGAAAGGGAAAGCTAAACATCAGAAGCTTCATGGACAATAAAATATGTCCTCAAAAATCTTACACACATCAATTGCAGAACTGTCAAATTGTTTGTTAACTAAATACCTAACAGTAACTGCACACACAATGCTCTACATTGATATGGTTCTGCCAGAGCCCACTTTAGAGATTGTTACAGTCCAGGCATCAATACAAGCAAGCATTACAGAGAAAGATTTCACTTCTTGAATAAAATAGTGATTAATTAAAGATTCTACTGCAACCCTCCAAGATGTGCTAAAACTGTGGCCTATCCATTAGTAAGGCATGTTAATTGAGTGCACAAGGCATCTAAAATAAAAAGAAAATTCAGACAAGTTTATAATAAAGCCACACAAACCAACACTACAGCAGCTGTTAGGCTAAAAAGACAGGTCTCTTAAATACCTCTCCTAGTTTTCATCTGAGATAATGCATAGAACAGTACTTCTGAAATTGTACATTTCAGTCTATAGATATCTATGCATGTATGTATGTAACAATGCACAAGTCACATGTATGCACCCATTAAAGTGCAAATGTTCCCTTCTTACGTTTGAAAACATGTAAAGCATGTTAAATTGAGCAATAGTCTTTTGGTCCATCTAGTGCTTGCCACAGATAAATGTAAGCAAAAGATACTGACATGATATGAAAAGCTCTACATTATACAAGTCTATAACTATAATAGTTACTATGGGATACTGTAAGCTGCTTTTCTACTTCTTCACTCCTAAAAACCTCCATTCACTGCTATAAACCTTCATGAAGCCTAAGAAAGTTAAGATAGAACTCCTGTAGCTTTTCAGTTGCTTTTACCTCACCAGGTTCTTAGGAAAACAGCAATTCTTGCAAAATCTTCTTGGCTTTAAGGTAAAAGCCTTAGTGGTTTTATCGTGCTGGATTTTTCTCTGTTTAAGGTGTTGGAAAGAATGGAGAGTAGAAACTAAACTGATGGAGGCGACACAGTTTGTAGGTAACCAGCCCCCTGCCCTAATAGGTGCATTCTGGTGACAGGCCAGGGGATATGGCAGTGTTAAAGCATGTATCTCCCTGCTTCAGCCTGCCTTGCTTCTCCAACTGGAAGAGAGATGCCTAGCAAGAAACTTCCTTTCATAAGTCAAATAAGTTTAAATCCTTTAATAGAGGAGTCAAAAAAAAGCTATTCAGAAGAGCTGTAGAAGTGACAGCACTTTACAAAGCTGCTGACAGCTACTGTTAATATAACTCCTTTAAGGAAAATTCGGGAGAAAAAGCAAGCATCAATCTACTGAATATCTGAATACACATCTTCCAATATAGATGCGCACGCAAAAATAAGTCTGCTCTTCAGTGTTAATACTGGGAGAAAAACAAAGACTTGCCAAGCATACTATGTATTACAAGCATTAATATACTTGCTGCACAGTTTATTCAGTGTTCTGCATGAAAAATACTGCTACACAGTAGGAAGCAAAACCAAGAGGGTTTTATATATGTTTTGTAGAAAATAGAAGATTTAATTAACTGCAGGATAAAAATATAGTAAAACATCATGTTTCTGCAAACAAAAAGAAAAGCAAAGGCTGCAGTGAACTTTTGCAGAAAGAAATCATTAACACACAAGGTAAACTATTCAAGGGCACTTGCCACAAAGTTGTGTCTTAAAACGCAAAGGAGGACACATATAAAGAGGGTACATACATGGGTGCCTTTACCAGATCAATTGCAGCATGCACAAAACCGCACCCAGTCTTCCTTACCTGTTCTGGTAACTGTAGTAAGTGGCGTCTCGCGGGATTGTGCATAGCTGTTTGCCATAGCAACACAAGGTCTGTGGCGAGAACTCCAACTGCAAAGAGGAACGGGTCATCTTAGTATTCATACATGTTTCCACTTGCTCTCCATGGGAAGCAAGTGGGACTGAAACAATGATCATTTTCCATGTTATTCTGGGCACAGATTTCACAGGACAGCAAGTGTATGAAGTGCTAGCCGGAAAAACGCTCAGTAGGCTATTATTCTCAAGTTAGCTCTTCTTCAAAGATGGAAAGCATTATCAAAACAAGACAATAGAAATACACAGTCTCAATATACAGTGAAATAGAGAGCATTTCTTCTGCAGTAACAAAACCACGTCTGTTTAATTTGCAATGGCAAACAGCTTTGCCCTAGTCAAAATAAGCCTTCAGTTACAGACTTTTCCCCCCTAAGGGCTTATATATAAATAGATGATTTAAGTGCTAGATAGAATTAGAAGATCCATAAAACCCCCTTAAAATCAGATTACTCAAGATTGCTAAATCCTGATAAACTTTCAAAGTTTTTGACACACCATAACTGCTAACAACTGCAACTGCTATATTTTTCCCCCTTCAATACCAGGAAGCCAGCAGCATACTAAAAATAAATTCTTTTCTTACCTTTCTTCCACAGCAATAACCAAGGCTCTGCATAACTGGGTCAATTTCTTGCTCAAACACCTCTGCCAGTTTGGAACAGTACTTATAAACCCGGGATGTCTTGCGGTTATACAGCCAGGCATTATTGAACATGAGCCAGATGTCATCTACATATTGCCACGGTTCCTGATACTGTCCCGTGTCTAGCTTCCTCTTGATAGTAGAAAGGTCCATAGGGTTCTTCACTATGTCAAAATAATCCTGCAAGAATACACAGCACATCAGAACACTACTACAGAACTACATTGTGACACGACACCACGTGCATTCTCGGCATACAAATTCTTCTGCAGCACATCAAGAAAAACAGGTTCCTCCCTGACTTGACTGTCAAACTGCTTGTGACATACAATGAAATCTCTAAGTAATATCACTCCCCAATGCTTTCTCTTCATTATTCCTTTATTTCTCAGGTGCTATTGCTCTTCCACACCTGATGAAATAAAGCCACGCTGATTTCAGTCAGCAAAGCAATTAATACAGAAAGTTGAAAACGGCTGCAATGTTTCTGCAGCCACTGTGACCTGACAATATACATAAGAGCATTAATAGGAAGTGACTGGTTTTAGTACACCAGACAACCTAATAAACAAAAAGAAATCACTTCATTGGATGATAAAAGATACCACGTCTCCTCTAAAGAAAGCCAAATGAGAGTTTGTTAAAGAATATTAGCAGTACTTATGCCTGCTTACAGCAGACCTTAAACTTTTGCAGTATCCATCCTAAAAACACACACAGCAAAAGCAAACAAAAAACCTTTCAGGCAAAAAATGTTGCCCAAATCACTTAAGTAGGGCTTCTATGTATACATATTTGTATTTAAATAGTAAACTTCTGTGGTCAATCCAGAGAGTTTAAGATCCTTGGAGGGAGTAATGTCTTCTAAAGACAATTTTTGAAACAAGCAGAAAATGTGACATTTGCAAAAACTGTAACCTGAATAGCCTGTTCCTTGCTTGTACCACATTCTTAATCATTGACCGATTTTTTAAATTTTTTAAGTGGTCTTGAGCTGCTTGATTTCCTCACATATTCAGCCAAATTTTATAAATGATGAGAAACACCTATGGAATTCAGCAATAGAAACATCATAACATGAAGCAACAGCACTGGGGATCTGTTAGTCATCGCTTCCATGTACGGTACCCCTGCTTTTTTCATCCAAAGGAACACAAAACCTAACAGACTTTTGAAAAAAGCAGCTTAAGTCAGACATTTTATGTTCTACTGCCGAAGCATATATCTCTCCAATGCACCAGTATAAAAATATTAACAGGACAGACTTAAGCTGTTGTCAAGCAGGTATGTCATAATATAGTAGTTTTTAATTAATTCCAGGAAAGTATCTTGCTAAGACACTCACAGGGATTCCTAGTAGCTGCGGATCCACAGGCTGTCGAAATGGAAGAGACTCTGGATCCTGACGGTAAAGTGCCTCCAGCGTTGGCATAAGTGCCTGCCGCAGCTCTTCTGGCTTGAAAACTTTGAAAAACAACCAACATTAGAAAGATAGCAGAAACACTTGTGAGGAAGAAACCTGCTGGAAAATGTGAGGTCCCTGGAATAAGACTACAGACAATAGGTTTAAGGTACTTAGCATGGCTTGTTTATTCTCTGCAATACTGAGTTCTGTGGAGGATATTAAAATCATTGCCTGGACACAAGGAGATGGCCAAATTATTAAAAAGATTCTTTTTATCATAGGAAGACATGGCTGAATTTATTAGAGCCAGCTGACATTCCAGATACAGCCCCTTTCAGGTCCCGAGAAAAAAATTTGTCGAGAAAAATCTGTAGCTGAGAAATATTTCACATCTCTATTGTATTGACAATTTTACTAAGGCTTAACGTTTCATACTATAGCCTTAAAGAGCCTGCCCAAAGCCAATTAAAAGCACACGTATTATTGTCCAAAAGCCACAAAGAACAATCCATATAAGCCTACTGAGTCCCAATGAAGAAAAGGTCAGGTTTTTTGCCCCTCCAAGGTTCCTCTTAGGAGATGCAGTTGATTTCAGTCAAAACCAGTGTTCCTGCTTACTTTTTTTCTTGGACTGCCCAGCTGCTGGAGAAGACTGAGTAGCTGGAGTAGTAGGTCTTTCTTCTCCCTCTGGTACTTCAGTCTTCACTTCAGATTTCTTCTCATCTTGCTCCATTGGGTCTGGTTTACAGTCCTCTACGACTGGTTCTACTTTAACCTGGAAAGTAGTTTGCAGACTGTCACTTAAGTTTCCTGTGAAGTCACCCATCCACATTCCTGTCCTTTAGACTTAGCTGCCATCCTGCCCACCACTCTTCCCTAGGATTAAGGATATCTACTTTGTAGTCAAAAGCCTAAAACTTGAGCAGGTGTGCTAGAATGCATCTTTCAACACTGCAGTAGTAGCAATGATCAGCTGCAAACAAGTTCTGAGCTGCAAGCAGACACACAGGTACTCATCCAGCACTTCACGCAGGTGGTAACAGTCTCCTGCACACTGGGGCTGCCAAGATGATGCTTCTGGCAGCCACACTTCTAACTGTTCTCAGTGACAAGTTGTCAGCAGCCTAGCATGTACATGCAGAATCATACAACCATTTAGGCTGGAAAAGACCTTTAAGATCAAGTCCAACCATAAATCTAAAACGGCCAAGTCTACCATTAAACCACGACCTTAAATGCTACATGTACACATCTTTTAAATACTTCCTGGGTGGTGACTCAACTACTTCCCTGGGCAGCCTGTTCCAGTGCCTGACAACCCTTTTGGTGAAGTTTTTCCCAATACCCAATCTAAACCTCCCCTGCCACAACTTGAGGCCGTTTGCCCCATCTTAGTATCTGTTATTGTAACATTTAACAGCTGTCAATAACATCTGGACTGACTTCAGTGCCCTCTAACATTGGCATTTACCAAAAAGCCTCAACTGCAACCACATAATCACGATCCTTCCTGTGGCTCCTACCACCATTTCACCAGAAAACAGAGAGCCTTCTTCAGAAAGAAGTAGAGAAAGACAATCAAAATAGCAGCAGCATGTAGCACCTACAGCTCAAACTCTGGAAGAAATGGCTTGCATGGAGACAGAAAACATCTAGCAGCACTAGCTATTTTACCCAACAACTGTCTGACAACCTCACCTCAGATTTCTCCTCCATTTGCAGCTCTGTTTGTTCTGGTTCCCCTTCATCTGTTTTAATATCCATTTTCACTTCCTGCAAGGGTGGCTGCTGCTGCTCTGGAACAGTCTGCTGAGAGTTCACCTCTGTGCTGCTGGTGGATGGTGGGTTGGATACCTGCCCATCAATGCTTACGGCTGGTTGTGAAAGCTGAGGGAATGAAATATACATAGCAAACATGCACCTAAGGAATTTTTTCTTTATCTAATCTACCTTTTACCTAGCCTACATATCCACCAAGTTTAAATACACTTTAGTCCTTCTACTTGGTTTACACAAAGAACATAATGCTGCACAAGTCCACTTACAGAAAAGCAAGCAACAGAAACATATAGTGGGGAGGCCCAGTATACAGAAAATTACATAGTATTGTACACACCACTATACATATGTAGGTATAACTAAACACTTCATATTTCACAGTAAATTTCAAAACATGCACTAGAATTCTGGAAAACACCAGATAACCTACAGACATGTCTTGATGCAAAAAAGGTTACCTACCAAATGCAAAAAAAACTATTTTGATATTAAACATGCCAGAAGTTACCTCCGTTAACATACTCGCACCAAAATTAAAGACCAACTGAAAATTACACCTTACACTTAAACATTTTCAGGGAAAGCACAAAATTATTTCCTTACAGGTGTTGTGGGGTGCTGAGGCTGCAGCGGCGCCGTTGGTGTGGGAACAGACGCAGTTGTGCTCTGCTGTGACAAGGGCTGCTGCTGTTGCTCTGCAGAAGGAGTAACTGGAACTGGAGGCTGGACTTGTGGAGGCAGCTGTGCCTGCGGAGGAGTTGGGGTCTGCCTTTGAGGGGGGTGCATAGTCTGCGACTGTGCTCCAGGTGGCATTGCCTGAGAAGTAGGTGTTGAGGCAGCAGTGACAGCTGCTGCTGCCTGCTGTTGCTGTGACCCCAAGCCTGGGGGTGTGTGGTGAGGTGTTGGGGTTCGGCTAGGTACTGGAGAAGGAGAATTCCGGTGCATGGGAGGCTGTGGAAGAGGTGGACAGTGAATATGGCTCCCTTGAGAACCCGGAGCCATTGCAGGAGAATTCACAGGACAGGAAGCGCTGGTCATTTGTGCCTGTAGGACAACAAGTACATGTCTGCAATGACTTGAAGTAGAAAAGTGAGAGAAATTACTATCAAATGGCTGCTTTCCTACAGTTACTGGCATACTTTTAAAAATGCGACAAACTATCTATTTGGTTTTAAAAAACTCCATTTCAAAAGGAGAAATGGCCAATTTGATTTATTTTGCTACAAGCGAATGTAAAGCTGTTTTATAATGTATTCAGCTCTAAGAGAGACGTTTCAATAGAGTAACTTATGCTTGTTGGTAAAGAATGGCACATCTACGCTCCCACTTTGCAAAACATTTCTTTCTAAAACTGCAGATTTGCACATCCCGAATATGGGACAATGCACCACAATGAAAAATTACATTCAAATACACTTACTGTGCCCATGCCCCCACCCCCAAGACTACAAGCTGAATTTATCATCAGAAATAAGTACAGCTGTAACTGTACCGTTACAAGATTACAGAAAAATTGTATTGGTCAAGGAAAAGAAAGCTGTCACTCCACGATAATCTTGCCTGCAAACTAGGAAGAAGCATCAACGAGAAGCAAACTGACGTTCCCTACTTCTTCCTGGCCTGAAAGGTTCTTGCTGAAAAGGGAGAGGGAAAGGACAGAAAGGAAACTGCTAGACTGCAAGTTCAGATCTATAGTAGTGATAATCCTCCTATCCCCCAAAGCCAGTAACACACATTGGACTTGGAGAGACATACCCTTCTATAACTTATTTCACCATCTCTTTAATTTCTCAGGCTCTGCTGCTTCACTGTTCAGCAAGTTCTTAACTACTGCATGCTGAGTAACAATTTCTTCTCTGCTCCATAAAAAAAACCCAACAAACTTGGAAAATTCCCCTGCCACACTTAAACTTAAGCCTGAGAACAAGCCAACAATGTTTCACACCCTTGCCATTCCCAGGGCTAGATTGTGAAAATGCAATGTCTCAAATGAATCTGGTTGACTATAATTCCAAAAGCATCTTGAGAAAACAAGTTGTTTTCCATTACTATATACTGAACAATCAAACCAAGGTATGACAGAGCCCACTGACACAACTTCCAGAAATCAGAAACTTACTTGAGAAACGGGTGTCTGATTGCCAGGCTGAGTCATAGGCATGCTTGCTGTGTTCATTCCCGGGGTAGATGCAGGGAACTGGTTCTGTTGTAGAAACTGATTCTGACCAGAGGGCTGGCCAACTCCTGGTTGCTGCATACGTGAAGGAAACCCCATCTGTCGGAAAAGAAAAGAAACTCATTTCACACCTCCATAACATTTTACGTGAAAACCCCACTGATGTTCTTGCAGAAAATGATGCTTGCCACTTATCTGCAGGATACAGTATGTAACAACTCCTCTCAAAAGACAAAAGTTATGATAATTTCCCTTGTAAGCTAAGGAAAAGGATATGGATTTCAGATTGTGACTTAAGATTTATTTTTGTACCTTGTTTTAAGGATGTAACAGCACAAAAAGCCACTTAATTTTTAGGCAAATTTTACTACCAAGATCTAAGTGCTTACCATAACCCAGACAAATCTTTCAGTGGAAATACAAAAGGAGGAAGCACAGGGTCAAGAGAATGAAGAAATAATGCTTGGTTTTTGAAAATGTTGTCTTTATTTATTTAGAAGGAAACCAGAGGTAGCAGAGGCAAACCTGCCAGCTCAACACCCGGGATGAAACTTCACACACTGACTGACCTGGTTCATGGCCCCAGCCTGGCTTAGCTGTCCAGGGTGCTGAAGAGGAGGGGTTTGCCGGGGTCCCATCGGTGACAGCTGCATGTTCATCTGGCCAAACTGATTAATTCCTGTGTGATTGTGCCAAAAAAATACACTTATAAGTAATGGCCTGAATTCTCCTTTGAGTACCATTCAATATTTGGAAAAGAAATGCTGTCAGTTTCTTCCTAATTTCATTTTCTGGCAACCTATTTTCAAGCAAGCAATAGTATAAGAGAAATAGTTCCTTTGATCAACCAGTTACACAGAGTATTTTTAAATGCAAGTGTCCAAGATAGCATACTCCTTCACAGTACAGACTAGTTTGGGTTTTCTTCCACGAAAGGCTAACTTGTTTCCTTTGTTATCAAAGCTCTGAAGTTTGAGAACTACCGAAGTACACGATAAATAACCAAAAGCATCCGATCTACTGCTGAAGATCAACTTCCTACAGAAAGTTGCATTATCTTAATTGCATTTTAGAAATGCACTCATTGAATCCCAAACTGTATCTTCACTTCCTGAAGTACTTTGCAAGTTGGCTACAACATTTCTTGAATACATAACAATGATTCTGCACATTTCTTCTGAGCAATAATTCTCACCATCTTCCCTCTCCACCAACACGTCCTCATCTAAGCTGGCTAGGACTATGTTTGACTGACCCAACCATTCTATGTTCACATGATCAGAAGCTACAAAACCATCAAGCTATTTATTTAACAAAGCAAGAAGGTACCATGCAGTTCTTAAAACTCCCGAGATTGTAAAATGCTAGAGATGCCTATATATATTATTTTTTTATATATGCATATCATATATGCAGTTGTGTAAGCATTATATAATACAGATATCTATTTTCTTAATCAAATGGGAAAACTACAAATGAAACAAGGGCTATGGTGCTTCAGCAAGAGCTGCCCAATTCCAAGACTCCTTCAAAATCACAGTAGTGAATTTTCTCCAAATATTTACCTGGCTGTGCCTGCATGCGATTCATCATCTGATTTGGCACGTTGGCACGTATCAGGGTCGGGTCAGGAAGAGGACCATCTGTTAAAAAAAAAAGTTGGAATAAGATTATGGCATTTAGAAGACCACTAAACATCGTAGTCAAAGTTACACACAAAGACCCATGTATGAAAAAAAAATAAAATGTACAGACACAGTCCAGTAACTCTAAACACTCTTCAAGAAGAGTCCTTAAAGTGAGAAGCAAAACCAAGAACTTTCTTGAGAGTGTAAGTATGTCCCATTGACAGAAATATCCTCAGGTTTAGAGTCAGCTTTCAGAAGTTGAGGACTAATTTGAAGTATGTTATCAAGGTACAATGACAAACAGCAGCTCACAAAAAATCCAGACCACAAGAACTTCTACAGACAATTCCACACTGTTACTGCACCTCTAGATTTAAGACACTATGAAAACAATATGGTTCAACAAGAGTATTTATCAAAGTTCTGAAGACTGAGCACTACTGGAGTACACGATGAATAACAAAGTCTCACATCCACTGCTGAAGATCAACTTTCTACAGAAGTTACAGCAAATAAACTCAGCATCAACCTTTACTGAAATCCAAGAAAGATTCATAATGCATCTTGGCAATTCTTGTTCTGACTTCAAGCATAAAAAGACCCAGAACTGCATTTACCAAGATACAGTCAACTTTAATCAGAAGAAAAAGAATTCAGATGAAGATTCTGATAGCATATGCCAGGAGTTACTGAATCTTTCTGCAGTATTTGGGGAAAAAAAAAAAACAACCCAGGAAGTCCATCTCCTCAGTTGAATAACTGAAATTTTGACCCTATCTTCTTAGGCAACTTATTACACTGTCTCTGACAGCTACACATCTGCTTCCATGATGCGTCTTAAGAACTGTATTCTTAACTGTCAAGTATCTAAGAATGTACAAGACTGTAAGAATCAAGGAAAATCCTTTTCTTCTGCAAAGGAAGCTGTCAGGAGAGAGCTGGGGGAGAGGGGAGGAGAGGGCTGTGCTCTAGAAAGGACGTTTGCAGAACTGTTGCATTTAGTTTTAAGAAAGACTACCTCAGACTCCAGAGCTATCAGTCCAGAGCCAAGGGGGGGAATCTTAAAGCAGACTGTGGCTCAGGTAGTAAACAGAAACATTAGTTCTTGTTTACAGTCAAATCAACGTATGAAATGCAACTTTATTAATAAACATAGAGTTTAAAATCCTGTATTTCAATTATTTACAGAACTTAACTGAAAATGCAAGATCACAATGTCAGCATATGCCTCTCTCCACTTTCTAACTAGAAGTATTGCCCACATTGATTTGTGTCACCTGCTTTTATCTGTTAACCAACTAAAATATACTAGGTAACTGACAGTTTGCAGTGACTTGTCCTTTCCTAATGCTGTAAACAGGCATTACACTCATTAGCATCATGATAGTTTTGATTAACACCTCTCCAAAGTCAATTTTATTCTAATATATAAAGGCATGGTTAGCAGAGAATCTAATAATAAGAACAATAATATGTTTAGCATTAGGAAGGTTAATTCAAGTAACAGAACTATGTGAAATAGAAGACAGCTGCATGGGGAAAAAAGTGCAATGTGGTTTTCATTGCACGCTGGAAAGGTCATTTGTCGGGTGGCACAGAACAAGCACTATCTAAACTTTCAGAGGCATAAATACCTAAGCACTCCAATCATCATCTCAACAAGAGTAACAGTGACTATCATCTTAAACACCACACAAGTATAATGATAATGTCTTATAGTAACTAAAGTTACTTTTAAATCAATTCTAGAGGTGCATCTAATGAGACTGAAGTTCCACCATGCTAAGTATGCAAATTTATCTCCATTCCCTCCACCCTCAAATTGAATGTAAAGGTTTACAATATTTCAAGATGTTCAGAAGACTAAATGCTTTTAATTAGTGACCACAGCTTATCTAAGATGTAAGCAAAGCAAGATTTTGCAAGTACTTCTGAACAGAGAGGAGAAAGTTCTGTTTAACTTTAAACAAGTCAGGTACCTGTGAAATGAGAAGGGCAAAACAGCCACCAGCCTACCAAAATGACAATACAGGATTCCCCTGCACCAGGTAGTCAGTAACCCAACTGTTCTTACTTGCAGACATCCCTGGCTGGGGCTGTCCCATGTTGGGCCCTTGATTCATGGGAGCCTGTGGCATGCCCGGAGCATTTGGGATCATGTTTTGCTTCTGCAGCCTGGTTCTTCGTTTCTCCTCCAACTCCTTCTGAATCTTATAGATCTTCTCCGCTAGCAAGTGATAGTACTCTGCCTGTTGGGGAGAAATGCAAGTCAGGAAAAGAGATGACACACATTTAAGTAAAGGCAACAGGTCCCAGTGATCCAAGCTGTGCCGAACACCCTCCTGCAGCCTCATTTTGGCTTGGGTGGGGGTGGCTCTCCCTTTGCAGGGGCTGCCAGACAGACAGAAGAAGAAAAAGGGGCACTGCTGGCAACCATTACGCCAACATTGGACATTTTTCTTCTCATGTCCAAAACTTCTTTGGGACAATTACAGTGAAGAGCTTCACACTGCCTCCAGTGGTCCCCAAGAAGTCTCAGGCACAGCACATACCAACAGACACAACCCACTGACTCCCAATACACTCAGGCAGAAGCCTGCAGCTGGCTGGTTGCGAGACCCCATCCAGCAGCCCCAGAACACATGCTTCCCTTGGCCTGGGACTCCCATCTGTGCTTTTGCTCCTATTCCTTTCCAACCACTATGGTATCAAGGATCAAGACACGTGACTGGAGGACAGAAGATGACATCTCACCCTGCTGTTTGCCGATTCATACATATCCCCTTCCACTTTCCGCGCATATGCCACCAGATTCTCCATACGCCGATCCTTCAGTGCTGCTGGGTCAGGAGTAGGAAATATGGCTTGGACTCTGAGAGGGGGGAAAAAAAAAAAAAAAAAAAAAAACCGAAACAAAAACACAAAAAAAAACAAAAAAAAAAAAAAAAGGAAAAAAGAAAAGAAAAAAAAAAAGAAAACAAAACAACCCACATGCAAGTGATTAGAATGTCTCCAGACAGGGACATCAGCACTGACCCCAGTGTTCTGGACACAAAGCAGAAAGCAAAATTCCAACAAACCACAGCACTGCTACTGCTTGCGGGGGACAATGCCCTCATGTAAATGGCTTTGCCTACAAAGTGGGATACTTCCAACACAACTGCCCCAAACCAGCAGATACAGCTCTATCAGGCTTCTGCTTTACCTTCTCATGCACCCTGACAAAACTCATCCCCTAGCTTTGGAAGCTAGGGTTCCTTCTGCCCCACATATACAACTCAGAAGCAGCAACTCACCTAACAGATTGTTTTGATATTAGCTACTCACAATTTATGAACAAGGTGGTTTCGGAGATCCTGAGTAATGTCTTCATGCCACTGTTTTCGAATTCCGGTATTGGATGGTTGAGCTGTTGGCATGGCTCCCAAACTGGCAACGTTGGCGCTTTCACTCATCATGGGGCTTCAAAAACAGAGCAAGAATTGAGGGCAAAAGTCTAGCCCAAGCTTAGTCATCTTACAGTCATAGCCTCTTTTAGAATAATGTTAGGACAAAGCGCTAGTTCAGCCATCCCCTAATCAATGGACAAACTCTGTATAAATAGCTGCACAGACACCAAAACAATGCCATGAAAGAGTACATGCTGTCCTACCCAAGGATTTGGAAAACTGCAACAAAAGCTACAAAATCCAAAAGGAGAGATAGCCATCAATGGCATTTACTCCACTGTTTACGCAAGAAGTGCCATCAGATCAAAACAAAATCACTGGGGTGCAAAGAATAATTCAACTTACTTTTGAGAATTCATGGTTGAATGTAACATTGAGTCAGGCAGCAGATTAGAGGTTTGAACCCCTACTCCTCCATTCACTCCCATTGGATTTGCACCTAGAAAACAGAAGAATAAGTCTTCTTAAATGAACAGCCCATTCACTGTGCAAAATAAGTAATTGCTCAGAAATAACAAGGGTCTAGACTTTAAAGTATTCTGACTTTTGTGAAGGGAGTTTAATTACCCGTTGCTCTTCTACAAATGTAGAAAAAGTCTGAGGCAGAACACTGGTGACCTCCAAGCAAATGTGACCTCTCACACCTCATTACTCCTCTGCATATCTTCCTGAACTTCTCAAACAAGCAATTTCAATTTGCTGTCACTTATGGGACTAACTAAAGATTCAGCATTATCAGCCACTTCTTGTGAGTTTTTGTTTAGAAGCATTTGTTTGGTGGTTGTTTTGTGATTTTTTTTTTTTTTTTTTTTGGTAGTTCAGGGTCTTTGTGGTGCTTTGACCTTTGCTGGAATCCAGCTGCCCACCAAGCTGCTCTGGAGCTCCCTGTCTCCTCCTCTCAGCTGGACCAAGGGGAAGAAACTAAGATGAAACTCACTGGTTAAGACAAATGCAGTTTAATGAAAAGCAAAGCAAGGCAGCGTACATGGAAGCAAAAGAAAACATGATGTATTCTCTACTTCCCATCAGCAGGCAATGTCTGGACCCTCTTCCGGGAAGCGGGTCTCAAAATGCTTAGCATTAGCTCCGGAGGACAAACGGATGTCCCTCCCCAGTCTTTTTTAGCTTTTATTGTTAAGATAATGTCATATGGTACAGAATATCCATTCGGTCAGTTTGGGTCAGCCGTCCCAGTTGTGTCCCCTCCCAAGATCTTGTCCGCCCCATCCCACTACAGGGAGGATGTTGGAAAATCAGCCTTGGTGCTGTGCGAGCCCTGCTCAGCGGTGGCCACAAGACGGGTGCGTTATCAACACACCCTTCTAGCTCTCAACACAAAACACAGTACTGTGAGGACTGCTATGGGGAAAATTAACTCCAGCTCAGTCAGACCAAATACAGCCTTATATTCACAAAGGCTTCAAAAACTTAAAAGCATCACCTACCACCTACATCTGACAAGATGCCCTCTCACCCACTCCATATTTAAGGATCCTACAACTAACTCCAATGTTTGTACTAAGAAGGAAAATCTGGCATTCCTTTGCAGTAAAAACCTCTAGTAATTTGTTACATACTATCTCAATCACCATTAAAAAAATGCCTATTTTCTTTACACACTAAAGCTAAGACTCAAACTGTGAAGAAAAATGCCACATAATTCTGTCTGGAACTTCTGAACAGACCACTTTATGAAGTTGAGAGTAGCATGAAAGCCATTACCAAGCTTCATGTTTATTTAGGACATTTGAATCCTACATAATCTGCATTTCAAGCAAAATTAGACACTGCCTACAAGAGAAATCAACTGAAATGAAGTATACCAAGCCTCATACATACCTCTAATATCACAACCAAGTGTTTAATAGTCTTTTCACAAAGCTGCCTCCAACCTCCCTTTCCTTAGTCACTTTCTTCTTCCCAAATTCACTTTACCATCTGAGACCAAGCTGGTAGAGAAGAAAACTGTCAACCTTTGCCTTAACTCTCCCTTTTCAGTTGCCAAAACCAACTATTTGTTTGATCTACTTAGGACCGCATCTTTTCACACTGCAGTCCTTACCAACTCCTGCTGTTTCTCCTAAACTAGCCCTGTTGTCATGGAAGCCATGACCTGATACTTCCTGTCTCACCTCCCCTAATTCCCTCCTTAGCCACCCACTCCTAATAAGGAAGTAACAGCCAAAAGCCTCCACTCTTCATGCTTGTCCTTTCTACATTAAGCTTCAGTTATTTGTTCTCCAAGAACTTTTCAAGCCCATCTCATTAGATTTTCTTAGCAGTGCTGTAAGGCATGCCCACAAGAATACACAGACCAAACTCTGTGCTATAAAAAGCAGGTAACTATTTAGCTTCAGAAAAATGGATGGCGTTTCTTTCAACCTTAAGGTCCTCACTGTAACATTTTGAAGCTTCTAGAAATTCATCTGTTTGTATATCACTCTAATGCACAGTAAATTTAATTGCTTTGAGGACCTTCCCCTCTTTTTTTAAGAAGGGCTTTACACACTGCAAGGCAAAGTTTTCACAGTATACAGGTCACATGCAACCTACATGTGACTACAAGGACCAGTCATGTCATTCACAAGTCTACCCAACAGCCTTTTTCTGAGTAACTCAGGAGTAGCACATCTTTTGGTGCAGAAACAGCACATCAGACTGCAGCCTGCAACCAACTGCTACTTTTCTCCGTCATCTCACAGGTCCTTCTCAGTGGAACTCCTGTGCCTACCCAGGACTCATTCCGTACACAATCTTTTCAGGGGGCATACAGACAGGATCACTGCACTGTAAATTTTACCAGCTCATCTTTCCTCTTTTCCATTAAAAAAACCCAACTCTACTTAAGCAACTCAGGCAAAGAGCCCAGGATGAGAAAAATACTTTTGATGTAATCTCAAAATTAGATTTGATGGTTAAAGGTTACTTCATTTGACACCAGTGACCGCCAGGTTAGAATTAACTGCACTTCAAATTAAAATTCTTATGCAGTGTTTTGCAAATCTGTGCAATAAGCCACCCATACAACTTAGTTACATGAGTCCACATGACAGGATTGAGAAAGTCTGTTATTTAATACTTTTCATTTTTAAAACAAACATTATATATCTGAGATACAACTGTAAAATGCTTCAATCTTAGCGGCAAGGAAGTACACCTAAATAGAGCCATTCCAATACAAGCGTTTCCAATTAAAAACTCCAGAAAGCCCAACATGTTTATTACGGTACAATTATAAAGCTATAAAACAACATTAGAAAAATGATACCTTTATTTTTTAACCAGTTTTCCAAAGTATTTTATTTGAAGAAAATACCTTTCCCAGAGAACTTGTTTTACAAGAAAAGGCATCTGGGCCTTCAATGTTTCAGGTCCACTGAGTTGCTTACTATCAATCACACATCTAAAATATTGCAAAGCCATACCTTTTGCAAACTAACTAGCAATATTAAGCTACTAGGTTAAGAAAATTTATATTAGATATAGCACAGGAAAGATGCCTACAGTTTGTATTTAACACTAACAGATAAACTTACTCATAGGATTCATGGGGCGCAGGCCCTGGGGTGACTGTCCTTGTTGTTGATTCTTCACTTGAGCCTGGGGCTGTGTCTGCATCTGGTTGCCTTGATAGGTCAGTCCAAGGGCTGCATAGGCTCTCTCAATGGAGCTGGGGTCTATCTGACTGGTAGTGTTTATGCTGGGCGTTGTCTGCTGCCCCACACCCACGGAGCCAGTATTTGCAAGTCCTACCGCAGCTCCGCCCAGCAGCGCTAGAAGACACATACTAGGTTAGTAAGGACAGCAAGAGGTCACCAAAGAAGTCCATAAGAACAGGAAAAGAACAGAGTGCACTGTCTGGTATGAACTAAAACATGTTCCAGGAGCATGCAGAGAAGATGCCAGGTCTGGAAAATCTGTCATGAAACATGAGACCAGTTTTGGTCCAACTAGCCATTCTAACAAATATGCTGTTTTCCCTTTTAGCTGCTGAGAGGAAATCCCACTCTAAGTATTTAGGACACATCTGTTTGCTTCAAACTGGAAACAGAGGCAGACCATGGCACAGAGACTAAAGGCAGAAGGGTACATACAGCTCTTCAGCAGCCATTGCAATGCCTTAAGTTTTCTTAAAGCAAGAAATACCTCGGCTCACAGTAGTAATCAGAAGAGCCCAAAGCAACATTAAGAAGGGAGGAAAAATAACCCACCATACAGGTAACACAATGACAAAAATCTTGCTAAAGATTTTGTCAGGAAGACCAAAGGGAAAAAAAGAGAAGGGAGAAGAGACATCTGATGCAAACAGAGGATAAAGACAACCAAATTATCATCAGGGCTGAAATGACACAGCCCTCTGTGTGAGTGCACATTTGTCTCCAGAATGTGGCCAGCTGGAAGAGGTGGTAGTGAAATACCGTGAGAGAGCTATGACTTTCACCCTTACTGCTCTCCATAAATACCAACTATCCAAGACAGAAAAATACTCTGTGACTCTAAAAGTCATAGGTTCAAGAGCATCACACACGTATCCGTGTGCAAGAAAGTTTAAGTCCCAGTATGAATTTTATGGTTCTTCCAATACACATAATTCCCCAGAAGACTTACACTGTTGATTTCTTTTGTCCCCAGCATTTTTCAGAGGCAAACATACAGGACAGTCATGTCTTGTACAATTCTTCCAGTGCGAGATGATTTGTCGGGAAGACGCACAATGTGCCACTGAGAGAGGGAGAGAGGCAAGAAACATTTACAAACTACTGCCTGTATCTCCATGTGGTCAACGTAAACTGGGTAGGGAGCAACTAGTTCTCTCTGGGCAACACAGGTCAGTAAAGTATTATTTGAAATTGTTCAGCACTAACTAGTCCTAGAAAAAGTAGCTAGGTTTCTCCAAGTACTCAACTAAAGCTTAATTGAAAGCTCTGTATTATACACCCAATCCTGCATCTCCCTGGCTCAAAAGATAACACCATATACATCGGGCAGACTATACCAAGCAATTGAGATGCCAGCAACTGGCACAACCCAGACAAGCTTAGGCTACCAAGAAGGTAGCACACATTTTCCTTGGCTGCTAGGACAGACTAAGAGTTCATCGGTGCCAGCAGCAGCTAAACTACTGGCTAGCTATTGCTTGAGTCTTGTCTCTTCCATTAAAGTATGGCAAGCAGACTCCTACTTGCAGATTCCTGTTTTGTGCCTACCCTTAGCAGAAGGCAGCATCCAAAAGATCTTGGAGTGAATTACACAGTTAAGCACACTATCTTCACTCATGTCTTTGTGCTATCTTGTCCCCTCTAACTTGCCTAAGCTTTAAAGGCTCAGAAGTAGTTAATGATATCCATTCTTAAGGGAACAGATAGGTAAAAAAAAAAAAATCTACTTCCTAAGCTACCCACTACTTCTCTGACTTTCTAGGAGCCCTTCTCATCCTGCAAATGTTGAGCACATCTATGTAACTACTCCTCCACTTACCCTGGCAAGATTTGCCAGCCTGACAATGTGTCATGTGGTTCAGGACATTCTTCATGGTTCGGCAATGAGGGAGGTTACACTGTCGCACCTCCCCATTGGCCTGTTCTCGCCGCTGACACTTGTGAGCGTGTAACAGGAGAACTAGTTGCTGCTGAATGAGTTTGCGTTTTTCTGGATCCGCTGTTGGTGCTCCAGACCCCATTCCTTGAGAAGCTGCTGGCCCCATTCCAGCTTGCTGAACTTGGGGAGTCTGCTGCTGACCCTAGAGAAAGTGGAAAAGAAATTCCCAGACATAAATCTGGTTTTGCGAATAGTCCATTAAGCAAGTAAAGAACAACAACAGCAAAGATAAAAACCCCCTACATTCTGTGATAAAGAGACTATCCCACCTTTCTGTAGTTCTGGATGACTCATTAAACATATCCCTTAGTCCTGGCAGTAATTCTCTTGCCGGACACAATTTCTTCCTCATATCACTCTCCTAGTCCTAGCTCTTGCCTTATCAAAGAGCAGCAGAACCCTGCACATGTTTGTGGGTTAATTTGCAGTGCTAGACCAACCAGAAAATATTAATAGCACTTAGGCCCCAAATCTCCTCCTCATTTTGGAGGCTAGAAAGTTGCACCTGCAATTCTTGCAGTAATGGAAGCACCTTTCATAAAGTGAATAGAGTTTTCCATCCATTTCAGTATAAGGTGCCTCAATTTGACTGTTCCTAGAAAAGGAGTGAAGCAGCTGTACCAGGATCCTTTTCCCAGCAGCAAACTTCCATACAGGCATTCCAAACAAGCATCTCCTAGTCTCTGCTAGAGAAGCAGCACAACTTCAGGATAGAACATGCCACACAACTAATAATGTCAAGCATGCCAACATGTAGTATTTCTTCTGTAGTTCTGTTTATTTCTTCAGACTTCCTATCTCTTCCAGGTGACATCTGAGGAGTTCTTGGCAAAGAAAAGCTCGAGGACTCTGATGCTTATACCAATTCAGTTCAACACCCTTCAGTTTCTAACAGACTCTTCACAGAGGGTTTTAGATTATGTTTCTGGAGATATCTAGATTTTGAGCTCTGCTACCTGCATTCCTAAACCCCAGTTCTCTTGTAGCTCTTCAATACTAGTATTAACCCTCCATTTTGAAAGGAGACTTCACCAATTACTCAGTCCCTTCAGGGTTTTGTATATATTCCAGTATGATCATAACTGCCATGTTTGCAACCTGTCATTCTACATGACAGCCAAGACAGCGGCAACTTTTCATTCCTATGTTCATCTGGATAGCAGTGCAAGAGTTATATACTGTGTACTCAACACAAGCTTGATAGCCAGGGTTCTGAACAGTAAGTTTTGGCAGCTTCTGTCTTGGTTCATACAACGAACTGCTTTGCTAGACTTCCAATGTTTCATGCTCAATTAAAAAAAACCCAAACATTAAATGGAACTCACAAGATTGAGCTCTTTTTAATTCAAAGGTACAAATCTTACCTGGACATGTTTTTTTGGCAACAGCTGCTAAGATCAAGAGACTGACCCTCCCAGGGGGTGGAAGGGTATAATGTGAAGGAGGGAGAAACACAAGCTGTATTGAGAAATGTGGATTTGTTTCCCAAATTAAAAAATAAGATAGGGGGAAGCAGGCTATGTTGCACATCGCACCCATAACCAATTTAAGCTTCTAAAATAATGAGGCAAACACATTCAGCCACCAATGTTAGGCTCAAGCTACAGAACCTCATGTTAAGGCCTCTCATTTATAAGCTTGGGCCATCCCCTTTTTGGCCACCTACTTTTCCCACTACTCTTACTTCTCCTTTCATTAAGTCCTGCTGCAGTAACAGTGTGGAGAGGGAAGGGGGAGACAAGAGGGCTATTACAGCAACAGTTCCCAGGGTACCTCCAGCATTAGGACTGTTGTGTGTATTCACGTAACTCAGAACAGGGACAAACATAACTGGGGCTCCTAAGCCCTGTCATACGTAATACCTGTTTGAGAAGTGATACTTCTCTCTAACCCAAAAGCATCAATGAGAACAAGGAGGAAAAAAATCCCCAAGACAAATTTACACTGAGGAGAACGGGTCCAATACACCAGAGAGGGGATGGGAGAGCAGAAGTGTCCAAACAGGTGGCAAAGCTCACTTCAGTTAAGATTTTCTCTGCTAAGAGGGTTTGAAGGGAGAAGACTGAAGGCGCATCTTAAAGAAAGCACAACTCAGACCCCTCCTTCATATTAGCCTTTTTAGGGGTTGAATCAAGTGCATTATGTGTGGACTCAGAGCATGCATTCACACCAAGTATAACAGCTTCAAAAACTTATAACATGGTAACACCAGAACACACTGCTCCACTTTGGTCTATTACAACATTTTCTGGAGACACCTTTCATTCTACTTACCATGTTAGGCATTCCTGCCCCAGGAACTGGCTTCTTGTCCATTGGAAATTGTGGTAAGCTATTCTGCAGTCCAGCTTTATTCTGCATCTGAGGCCCAAGTCCACTGGTTCCAATCTGCTGTCCGGTATTCTGACTATATGGTTGGCCATAAGGGCTGGGATTGCTCATCATTCCCATCTAGGAATTAAAACAGTAAGATGTTGAAGTAAGATAGCTTGAGTTTACAAATTAAAAGGCAAATGCAAGAGTGATCACAGCCAAATCAGCTGCAATGCAATACTGTTCCACATGCTTCCCTTGCTCCTCTATGTGCATATATTTACCCATCCCACAACATTAACTCCTCAACCAGACAGCTGCTATAAGCACTAACCTTTGAGATCAGTCTGGTCAGAACTGGTCTGATTATTTATTTGTAAAATATTTTCTTGAATACATTTCTCATTTCAGCTTTCCCAATCACAAATTTGTACCATGGACTATATAACTTAAGTCTGGAATAATTTTTCTGCTCCCTGAAATGCAGACTGCAAATGGAGACAAATACCACCATCATTCATATCAGCAGGGTTTATCCCAAAAACCTCCTACCCAACTGTTAGCACTCCCACAGCTCCTCTTCCAGACAGCCATAACAATGCATGTCTGCATTTTCAGTACACAACCGTTTTCAATTTAGGAATACACCACAGGCATAGATAACACCACAGAGTCACACAGGCACTCGTTTGCTATGAGCAGTACTAGAGGTCAAAGGAGATAGTAGGAAGGAACTCTGCAAACAAACCAAATCCATTGAACCATTCATCCACAGGGGAAGTAGATTCATATTTCATACAAACTCTATGCATATTCAACAGTTTTAACATACCAGAATATACCATTTGTTGCCTTGGAATGCCCCAGAACCTAAAGAACAGTTAGGAGAAATCTTGCCAATAAAGTTGTTTATCCTCTGCCTTTTTTTTCCCCCATTCCTTGCATTCCCATCTATTTTTCATGGGAAATCTGGCCTTCTAGGACCAAAACAGCTAGCCAGAGAGAACCAAGAAAACGGCAGATCATTGTTATCAGGTTCTCACAATCACTCAGATGGGACAGTCCAGGAGACGTAACTCATAATAATAAAGGCATGAAAATACTTGAAAGAATGTATTGTTTCAACTCACATTAGCATCTGACTAGAAAATGTTCAGCCTTCTTGATACTTTTTGGTTTCAAGCCTGGGCATTTTCCTGCATCCAAAACCGTGAAAACAAGCTCCTACAGCAGGTTTGTTTTCAACCAGTTCTACATTTATTCTCAAAGTAGAAACACCTTGTTTCTGCTTTTTACCAAGCTTCTCCAAACTGCATAGCGAAGCACCCTACATACCCAGAGATTACCTGTAATTAGTCAAACACTTTTGTTTTTCGGGTTGTAACATCTACCAATCCATTATAATAGCCTTCAGTTTGCATTTACAAATAAAGCAGGATCAAACCAAGCTAAAGGAAAAGGAACACAAAATTCACGAAAGAGCCTGCCACTTTAGACATCTGATATGTTCAAGTGAATGCCCTTGAGGACAGCCCCCCTCCTCCACACACAAGCAATAACCATAATCAAAGACCAGTAACTCAAGAGAGCAACAAAAAGGAGATAAACCATGACACAATCAGGCAGAACTAAAAAGCTTCCTTTCTTCTGCCTCCTTTGGCACCACCCCTGCCCTGTCTGAGCTGAAATAAATACACATAGAGTGACCAATGAGGCAGCTGCTGCTAAAACCAGAACAAGTAAGACTCAAGCCCTTCCTGCTTCTCCCTCAGAGGATGAGTAAGATCTTGCGTGCCTGTTAAGCAGAAGGGAAAGGAAGAAGAAAAATGGAAGGACTCGGAAAATACACTTTCAGGACTCATCGCCATTGTCACTGCTGCCTCAAATTGACCAGTAGGTTCAAGACTTCATGAAGTACTAACAGTGGCAATTATTTCCTTAAGAATCACAGAATTGTCAGGGTTGGAAGGGACCTTAAAGATCATCTAGTTCCAACCCCCTGCCAATGGCAGGGGCACCTCCCACTACATCAAGTTGCTCAGAGCCCCATCCAGCCTGGTCTTAAAAATCTCCAAGGATGGGGCTTCCACCACCTCCCTGGGCAACCCGTTCCAGTGTCTCACCACCCTCATGGTGAACAAATTTTTCCTACTGTCTAACCTGAATCGATCTATCTCTAGTTTTAATCCATTCCCTCTAGTCCTATCACTGCCTGACAGCCTAAAAAGTCCTTCCCCAGCTTTCTTGCAGGCCCCCTTAAGATACTGGAAAGCCACCATAAGGTCACCCCAGAGTCTTCTCTTCTCCAAAATGAACAACCCCAACTCTCAGTCTGTCCTCATAGGAGAGGTGCTCCATCCTCACAGCCCCACGTTCCAGTACATCCATATCTTTCCTGTAATAGGGGCTCCAGAACTGGATGCAGTACTCCAGGTGGGGTCTCACGAGAGTGGAGTGGAGGGGGAGAATCACCTCCCTCGACCTGCTGGCCACACTTCTCTTGATGCAGCCCAGGATATGACTGACTTTCTAGGCTGCAAGAGCACACTGATGGCTCATGCTGAGTTTCTCATCCACCAGTATCCCCAAGTCCTTTTCTTCAGGGCTGCTCTCAATCCAGTCACTGCCCAGCCTATACTGGTGCTTGGGATTGCTCCAACCCAGATGGAGGACCTTGCATTTGGCCTTGTTGAACTTCATCAGGTTGGCATGGGCCCACCTCTCCAGCCTGTCGAGGTCCCTCTGGATGGCATCCCTTCCCTCCAGCATGTCAGCCACCCCACACAGCTTCGTGGGGTTAGCAAACTTGCTGAGGGTACTACTGTCCACGATGCTGATGAAGATGTTAAACAAGACTGGTCCCAGTACTGATCCTTGAGGGATTCCACTTGTCACTGGTCTCCACTTGG
>JAAGNO010007632.1:0-12416 GCA_033439905.1 Ceryle rudis | reverse complement strand
TGGTCACAAACCTGATCTTCACTTGCAATGGGCAGTTCTTTCATCCAACCCCTGCCATTATCTTCTGTGACTCTGGGAGTGTGGCTGGAGCCCTTGCCACTGAAGACTGAGGAAAAGAAGTCATTGAGAACCTCAGCCTTCTCAGTACCACTTGCCACCAGTTCTCCTGTTTCCTTTCTGAGGGGGCCCACACCTTCCCTAACCTTCCCTAGGGAAGAATACAAGGTATGTTTTCCTGTAAGGTAGGCTGATCTCTCTGCCTCCAGAAAGGGTTCTGAAAGCAGGTATGTCCTCAAACCCAGAAATTTCTAAGCAAAGTTTCCAAGTTTATTAATAATCACAGCTTCCAAAGTTAACTGACGTCTGAGAGTACACTAAAGCACAGACTGTGCTGGCCATTGCTAACACTGCCCCCATATGACTTCTGGAACTTAGGCTGCCTCAAAAAAAAAACCTAACCAAACAATTCAGAATTGAAGTCTGACACATTTTCTCACTCTGATGTCAGTGAGAAATTAAGATGCCCAAGTTGGACAACTGGGGACTTCACACATTGACACTAAAAGATTCAGAATAACTATGGACCAATGAACTAGCTCTGTCCTGACTGCAGGGGTAAAAGCCCAAACCTTTGCTATGTTACCTAACACGGAAGCTTTCTAATGACACTCAGGTATGAGGTTTGATCATGCCAATCAACCTTTGTATCTGCAACACAGCTGGACACAATCTTTATGTGAAGCATCTGGCATTTTCCAATGTACTAATCAAGTTGGCTCAGCATAAAGACCTCTGGTGTTTTCTCAAGCGTGAGCCATCGGCAGTGTTTGAGGTGCAAAACCAGACCCCTCAAACATGTCTGTCTCCATGGCAGAAATAGGGGTCTCTACTCTCCCTAGGGCTGAGAACTATCACCGACCACACCAAGGGGACTTCCTTCACCCTGCTGTACCCAGGAACTTGGCAGAAGACAACTACATGCCCAGCTCAGCCTAGCTGCTCCTAGCAGGGGTAATCCACAGTTCCTCATTTCAGCCTACAGGAGAGGCAAAGACCAGAGAAACCTAGGCCACGCTGGAGGGAAAGCATGTCAAACTGAGTCCAAAAGCCATACACTAAAGCACACCTAAAAGGGATGCTGAAAAACAAATGCCACAAGGTCTCCTGGAACAAATCAGCAGTCATCACTTGGTCCAGGTGAGACTGACACCTGCACAACTGAACCTCATAGCAATACTCCCCATCCTGTTGTCACAGACCCACTAATCTGACACCAACAACCTTCATGCAACTCCAGACTCAAGTCAAGAGAAGGGTCATTTGGGAAATTCTTCACCTGGAAAAACGTGGCCTTGTGACCATGACATAAGAAGCAGGAGCATGCTCATGTCCTCTGCTGTGATATGTTGAGAAACATGGAAAAAAAGACAACATCAAACAGGAAGAAAAGGATGACCTCACTACTACAGAAGGAAGATAAAAATAATACTGCAGAATTTTATCAGTAGGGAACAACCAGAAAGACTGACATACAGTTCATCATGTTAAGGATGTATTGGAAGTGAGGGATAGGTAAAGAACCAAGTGCAGAAACCATAGCCAAAGAAATGTGGTATTAGTGCTGCTGCATAAGACAAGTACAAGGCTTCATCTGCAATACCATGCAAAAACATACATGGCTTAGTCATAGCTAAAAGTCAATTGCAACCTCTACTACTAACTCCTTCCTGGCCGCCACCACCACCTTACAGTGCTCTTCCTATTTCTTATCCATCCTATCTGTTGTTTTCCTTTTCTCACCTCACAGCCTCAACTTGCTTTCATCACATACACAAGGACTTGCATGCAAGAAAAGCGGACAAATTCACATCACAGTAAAGAAGAGGAAAAAACAAGGAACACTAAAAGATGATGATGCATGGCTAATAGCAAAGAAACTCAGATGGTTCTATCTTCTACATACACAGTGGAAAACAACTTGATTTGGTACCAAAGTCTAAACAATATGAATGCATTTACCTGTTGAATCAAACAGCTATTGGAAATAATAAGGCAATGAAGAACCCTAACCTATGTAAAATGTGACACCGAATACGCTAACACTAAGGAACATGAGAAGCTTTTATTTTATCTGTTTTTACATTTTGAAGGTGACAATCTCCAGTCTCTCTGCAACTTTGAACGGACATCATTATTCTTAAACTTTTTTTGTTAATTTTTTTTTTTAACTTAAAGGAACTTAAGAGATTCTGAAGAACTACATTTGTGTTTGTAAAATACTGCCAGTGATTCTTCTTAACAGAGTTTCAACTCATAAAGCCAAGTGTATCCATTATAATAGAAAAAAAAACCCATATATACTCAAGCAGTAAGCCAAATTACAAAGAATTAGTACTGTAACTCTAAACATTTCAAGTCATTTTACATGCAAGTGAAATACACAGAAGGGGTCATAGTAATGTCCTTACCTATCTGAACTGCCTTCACATTCACCTCATTACTTAAGCTACAGAAAGTGTCCTTGTGGGAGATGAAATCTAAATGACATGAAGGCCAGGTGAACTTAGTAGTGCTCCCTCTCAAAGTGACTATCACAGAAATGCACGCACCAACTTATATGCAAAACCCCCTCCTGCCCTGATAAGACGCTGGACAATAAGACCGTAACTGGACACTCCTGACAGAATCCAGTGGAACAAGCAGAAGGTTTTAAGTAAATGTAATTTCAAACAAAGAATAGCTCAAAACAGGAAACATTAATTTGAATTTGCTGTAAAGCTATCTAGTGAAAAAAGCCCGAAAAATGCTTAAACACTAAAAAAAAAAAAATCAAAGCATTACAAAAAACTTCCAAATCTCTGTTTTAAGAGTAATAGGCAAGTCTTTCATTCTCATAACTTGCAGACAACCAAGGAGACAGAAAACAAAAAGCTATAAAAAAAAGCAAAACTGATTCTAATTCCCTTCCCCTCTAAACTTCTGTAAGTTCCTTTCAGGCTAGAATTTCACAGACTTTTTTAAGCTGGTACTGTCACCGAAGTAGGGTTCACACCCTCCTCTGCCTGGCAATATCAACTCCTTTAGTACATCCCTTCCCTAATATCAGCACTAGCTTTCCAACAGATGAGTATAAATTGCACCAGAAAACCAATTTAAATTCTGGGTGGAGGGTTTTTTTTTTGTTTGTTTGTTTTTTGTTTGTTTGTTTGTTTTTTTAATGACTCTCTTGATTTTGCTTTGACAGAATCACAGGTCTGCCATGGTCTGCAGGCTGTTAGCAGTTTGAAGTCAGTCAGGGCAACTGACCCAAGCTGGCTACAGGTGTATCCCATCCCATAAATGTCAAAAGCTCAGTGTAAAGGGGGAAGCTACTGAAGATAGAGGGCCTTCTGCTGACCCTGCTCCTCCTCTTCCTGCTCCTGAGGACTTTCTTCCCATTTGTTGTGACTGCCACACACTCAGTGGGCTGAGTATAGCTTTGTATGCTTTTATATTGGCATTGGTATAAGTTTAGCTGCTTCATTAAATCTGTTTTCATATCAGCTCACAAGTCTCCTCTCCTTTTCCTGATACCCCTTCTCTGCTGGGGAGGGGTCATCAGATGATAGAGCAACTGCTATACTTTAGCCCAGGATACCAGATAAACTTACGCAATGACCATGTGAGTCTCAAGTCTGGATTAGTTCCTCAGCACAGCCCGTCATGCAACTGGCACAGAGATGGCACTGCAGGCAGAATTGCTTCTTTGTATGTCAATAACTGCTTACATCATACACAAAACTGCAGCATTAGACTACAGGATGTAAGCAACTTATTTTGACAGTACAAGTTTACATATACCAGGTGACCCCAAATCAATCATTTACATTGACATTTGGGATTTCAAGTCCGAAAAAGTAACACAGAACTAGGAAAGCTGGGAAGTACATAGCTAATGTGTAAAGCAAATACTCCATTCTAATGCTAGCCAGCTTTTGGGGAGAAGAGAAAGAAAACATTTCAGTATCTCTACAAGATAACAGAACAAAGCAGAAACATAACCAATTTTTATTTCCAAATTGACTGGCCACTTGGAGCTCATCTTCACTGTTAGAATAGCAAAACATCCTCCCTCCCAATTAGTTAACATCAAGGAAACCTAAGCTATTCTTCTGTACAGATCATTGCAGACAGTATTTACTAAGAGAACTCAGATGCAACCTGTGCATCGCATGAGGGGCCCGACTTTGGCAAGCTAACATAACAAAGTTGAACACAACCTAAGCATCTGGTCTATTTTTTTTTTTCCTCCTACTGAAGGACAGCTCCTGGATAATGGATTTTTTTTTTCAGCTATGAAGGAAATCACAGAAGTTATTACACAAACTCCCACATTGGTAGCAACACAGCACTAAATTTACCAATTGAAAAACTGGCTTTTAAAAACACCTGCTTGGGGTCTCCATTTCATCTACTTTTTGAAGATTTGTAGGTAGGGAGAAAACAAAATCAGATGGGTGGAGAGATAAAGCGGTCAGACATTACTGTTGTCAGATTCTGCTAACTCCACTGCATGAAGTGAAACACAGGCTCCCTGCCAATAACCAAACCAATTGAAGACATTCTGGAATTTCAGCCTCCATTTCAGACTGCTCTTTCTCATCTGGCAGTTTCAACTCCTTTACAAGGACTATACCTACCATACTTAAAAATCTCAAGGTTTTTTATCAGCAATTAAAGAACTCCAAGTATTTTTTAACTAGTCTGGGACTATGAACTAAGCCTCAGAAGTTACCATGCATTTGGTCTGAATACTCCCAAAAGCACAAGATGTTCTTTCTTTAGATGTACAGAACATTTCAGAATTTAAGCAAGTGAGGAAGACAATTTAATTTTGGACTCATCAGCCAAAAGCTTTATTTTGTGTCCTTTCTTTACTTCTCCTAGATAAATGAGTTTATTATAAAGCATAACCCTGCTTCAGCTCTGAAAAGTTGCATCTCACCCAAATACCCAATAACGTCATTTCCTCACCTCTGAACACAGCCTTCTGAAGATCAGAGTAAAGGTTTTTTTAAAGCTGAGGAATAATGAATGAGACCTATAATTCCAATATAAGGATGCATCTAAGTAGTTACATATTTCTTTCCACTGTAAACTGCATAAAGATATTCTACTGTAGCAACGGTACAAATTGCCGATCAGGCAAAAATATCTGAAATGACCAGACCACAAAATCAACTCATTACTAGATGCAAACACACATATACATATATATTTATAAAATCTCAGAACCCTTCTTAGCAGCACACTAAGCTTAAGTAAACAGTTTCACAATCCATATACTCATAAAGAACTTTATTAATAATGTTCACAAGACACTAAGATCATTTTACTTACTACATTAAAGCACAGCAAAACCATTAATACACAAAATAATTTTCATGTTTCAAATATATTTATAGACTATTTTAATTATCATCCCAAGCCTTCCAAGCAGACTGACTTCAGGCATTCAAAGACAGATCTACTCAGGTATTGCAGAGTACCTTGGTAAAAAAACCAAAACAACGTTCCCCTCATCAGTCAAAAACCCCATGGAATACCCACCTAAACTGAACTAAAACATTCAGTATTTTCTAGGCTTTTGATGAAAGCTCTTAAAACCTGGAGAAAAAAAAAATGATCAGGTGGCTCCCTACTCGAAAAGAAGATAATCATATGTGACAAAAATTAAATTTAGACATCTTCTTGTCACTTAAACCATTAAGCCTTCTCTTGTCTTTCAGCGACTCAGGACAACTTTCTTCCTATATCCTAAATTACGAAAGCACATCTATTTAGCTCTCCAGTGTATTTTTTTCAGCTTTCTGGTTTACTCTCCTACAGGCAAATCCTTTGTAAATTTTAAAGCTAGAACTCATTTAGATTAACAATCTTTTAAAACCCCAACATTTGTCTTTAGGTATTTATGCAAGGATTCATTCTCCACCATTAACTCAAACACCTATTTCTTAACAAGATAAGCACATACGGTGTATCAGACCATTTGAACCTGCATGTGCCTCTTAGCATCTGCTACAGCATAAACACTCAGCCGATCTCAGGCAACAAATACACTCATTAAGCATCACAGAAAAAAGCACCACAATCTAAAAAGTCCTGATGTATTCCCACCACACAATATTAGTATCACACTAGATGGGAAGACACGTTTGTGAACAAAGCATAAAGCAGAATCAAATAAAATCAAGTTATTTTTCAGTGTTGCTGATATCTATACCATCTTAAGATGTCTAAAATAGGCTTTTTTATCTAGCAATATTCTTGTTTGATGTGCAAGACTCAGTTTTCACCTTCTATGACTGCCACACATTCTGCTTTAGCAGCATATAAACTATAATACAACATGATCCAGGTTTCTTAAAAGAAAAAAAAAATCCTATTCTATAGAGCCCATACTGCAGAGGAATATGTCCCATAAACCAAGTCAAACAAGGAAGGAAGGTAATCAAGTCAAGTTTATCTTATCTTACCTTGTTCATGGCTCCAGGCTGTGGCCCTCTCAGTCCAGCCTGTCCTCCCATCTGCGGAGAACCCTGTTGCAGTGTCTCAGCCAACAAGTTACCGGCACTACCCATTCCTGGGTTTGGGTACGGCATATTAGGTCGCCCTCTGCCTGCTCCAATTGAACCGTTCATGACTTGCCCCTGCATCATTCCCTGTCCGTTGCCTGCTGCCAACATCCCAGGATTCATGCCAGCATTCATCCCTGCGTTCATTCCCATGCCAGGCTGGTTAACTGGACTGTTTACTGTTGGCATCATTCCTGCTGTGGATTGGGCTGAAGGACCCTGGTTTGGTCCACTTGCACCCATTGCCATATTGGGAGAAGTCAACCCAGCCTGTGCCATGGGGCTTTTCACCATGCTGTTTAACATTCCCATTCCAGGACTATTTTGTTGGGTTTGACTGGCCATGCCCTGGCCAGGGCCACCAACCCCCATATTGAGATTTGGGGAGCTACCAGCCCGTAAAAGTTCAGACAGCTGCTTGTGTTTAGAGGCAGCATCTTGTGCCAGGCCAAGGCTGGTCTGAAGCTGATTAATGTCACCACCATTGGTGAGTCCCAGTTCTGTGGAGCTGATCAGTTCATCTGGCAAGTCATGTTCCAGATCAAAGAGGGATCCAAAATCTGAAAAATAAAAGAAATTTTATGAGGTCAGTAATGTCGTGAAGAAAAATCTTGAATAGTTTTCTTTGCTTTGTTGGTTTTGTGTTGGGTTTTTTTTTTCCCCCAAGCAAGTAGCAACACTTCGCTTTCTACAGTCCAGCAAAATGCCCGTATCAGTCATTACTAAAAACCATCCAATTTGTCATAATAAAGGTAATTTCTAATCTTTCCAGAGCCTGAAGTAGAGAAGACCAATCTACTTCACCCTCCAACAGTTCAGTTTTTCTTGAAAGATACAGGGGTATCTCAGACTACCACCTCTCAACTCCAGAAATTTGTCAAGGAAGGAGAAAAAAACCACCTATATTAAAAAATCCCACAGAATTAGCCAATAGAATTAGACAACAATTACAAATAATTAAAAGGTTGATAGGAAAGCATTATCTAAAGAATCGATTCGCCCAAGAAAACAAGAAGTTTTTATGTCTGCCATATTTAATCTATGGCAGTTAAAGCAAAAATAACCTAGAACGTTTACAGGTAAAAGATGAGCCACTGTGTGATGTAGCTAAGCACAACTGGGCTGTAAAGCTTAACATTTGGAATCTGAGAAGACCTAGTAAAGGAGGAATTTTTTAATCTTAACTATGGGAACATTTCAGCACCACTTCTGACAGGAAGGTCATTTCATAGATGCTTTGTAGGAGATACTGCACTACTCATTATGTCAGCAACTTGCATTTAAAAGGAAATGTCAATTACACTGAATTCTAGAGGGTGGCAAGATTACCTGGTCTAAATATTAATGGAAAAAAACTACAGTTAAACAGCACATAAATCAGAAAAGCTCATCAAGCATTACAAAACTATTCAGAATGTTTCACACAATACCATACCCAAACTGCCTAATTCCAGTAATAAGCAAGTTTCTACAACATCACAACTGTTATCGCAGATAAGATCACGACTTAAGAATTCTGAAAATACGGTATGAGGCTGACAAGAATGCAGGTATACCACAACAGAGGAGATTTTACAGGAGATTTTCCATTTATATATTCTTCATTACTGCAAAGCACCAGAGACAGAATAAAAATTTCCACTAAAGTACTATGTTTTCAACTACTAAAATCTGTTAGCCCATTCTTCGTTAACATAAATCTCATGCTAAAAGCTATGCATTGCAACACAGACTAAGGACTGATCTTTCATTTGCATCACTTGTATTCTTCAGCATGACTGGTATTTTTCAGATTCAGAAGTGAAGGAAGAATCAGAAGAATAAGTTCTCCTCCATTTAAAATTATGGATTTAGAGTTTTGTCTCACATCCATCCCTAAAACACAATGCTCAGTAGGTAGTTTAAGAATTAAATATTGATGAACATGGGCAGAGTTACCATTGAAAAGACCCTCAAATTGGAGGCGAGATCAAGGAAATGGAAAAAAAAAAATCTAAACATGGCAGTTTAAAATAACTTTGACAGGCACCTTAAGATGCTAGGACACCTTTAACAGACAAATGTGGAAGCACTACATCCAGAAAACACTCTGATTAATAACCTGACAGAGTCCACAAGTGAAGGCATAAACAACACAACCAGTAATTCACAAGTTACATCTGCTGCCCAGAAAAACAAACAAACAAAAACACCCCCACCCCCCCCAAACCCCAACACACAAAACCTAACAAACCAACAAACAAACCCACAAACAACACCACACCAACTCCTTAATGATGAATAAACAAAACTGAAAATGAAAGTTAAGCATCTGGGAAGAACATGAGCCAGCACAAGCCCTATACCTACAACACAATCATAATGGCAGCACACAGCAACCTCCTATCTGCAAACTGGGAAACAGCTACTGAGGCAAAGATGCCCACACAACTCAAAGGCCAGTTTGCGACTGACTGTAGCTGGGGAAAGAATTTCTGCCCTTGAACAGACACAGCTTCCAGGACAGGACAAGTTTCAAAACAAAAAAACCCATTTCACCTTTCTTGAGATCAGACAGTTGTATACTGTTTCACAAAAAACACCTAGAAAGGGATCAGAAAATGTCTAAATATGAAGAACTAATGTGTTTTTCAAACCACAAGAGAATATTTTCTCAGGAAGATCCATTTATATGATTTCAGCTATAATACCACAAAAGGATAGTTCAATTCTTGTTCTGAGACAAAGATTTGCTCTTCACAAGAAAATATTAATCTGCTTCTCTAAATATTTCATTCTTTTTGAAATTCCCTCTCCTCATAATGAGAAGATAATTTCAGCTTTAAGGCTTACTTGTTTCATATCCAACTGGAGTATCCAGGTACAAGCTACCTGAGCTCCCCGACCTGGTCATTCTGTGCCACCCATGAACAGGAAGAAAAATATCAAAAACCTCAGTGCTTTAATTCTGTTTAAGATCTCAAAACATTATGGTTTTGAGATACAAATGGTTGAGAGATAAACCCAATCAGATGAGTACTTGACATCAAAAACTGTAAACTGTTCTTTCTATATAAAACTAACTTGTTAAGATTTTTAATCCTAGAGAATACACAATGGAAGATCTCATCATAAAAGAATACTATAAGCTACAAGCCAAAATTCTAAGTAGCAAATAGCAACAATGCAATATTCTGATGTGAGCCTGCTCTATTTATAATTTTTTCCAAAAACAAAACTTCAAAGTCTTCTTCAGCCAGTACACAAACAACAAAACTAGAAAAACTTTTAGTCATCTAGTCAACTATGAAAATTAAACTTTTAGTCAACTCCCAGGAGGCGCAAGTTTTCAGATACAGGATTGAAAAGCAAAGTCTCAAAAGACCAACTATCAGTAAGATTTTGTGTGTATCAAGCAACAATTGCAATCCATTTCACAGTTGCTGGTGGTTTTTTTTTTTTTTTTTTTTACATGTAATAAGTATCCTAAAGCCCACTGGAGAGTCCTACCTATGACCAACCAAAAACTAGCAAGGCTGGGCCAGGCAGCTCACAGACTATGTGAAAATAACAGCAGACAAGAGCCATAGGTATAGTTTAAGATAATGGTGATAAATACCAAGAGAAGCAATTGACTTTCCAGTACACCAAGTCCACTGCTAGCCTTGCAATCTGTTTCATTAAAGATACACACAAAGATTTCTTACTGACAAAATAAAACTTGTGGGAAGGCAAAGGAGGCAGATCAATCCTACTAAGGGTCGTCTACCAGATTTACAATCCCTAGAGATCTTAAGGTACAATCAGACACAGAACAAAAAAAAAAAAAAAAAAAAAAAGGGCATGTAACAGATCAGGCAGTATATGGCATTAGAACTCAAAACTATCCAGGAATATACAGGCTGAGATGAACCTTGATCTCGGTAAGAGCGGCACAAAGTGATTCTACATGATGTTATTTATGGTATTATTAGTGTATTTCTTTCCACAGGTAACAAGAAGATATAGATTGCTACTGCCACCTAAGATTCAAATGTAAGAGAAGGAAAGTACCTCCAGAAAACAACATTTAAGTAGGCAATCAGAAAGTCTTAACCTGAGGTAGTCTTAACATGCAAAGGCATATACCAACTCCTTTTAGGAACTGTACCACTACTGAATACTTAAGTCTGTTTTTTGTAGAGTCCAAAAACTGGCCTAACTTGTCCTGGCTACATTATATCTGTAGTGAAAAAGTGGGTCAGAAAAGATGGAGTAGGTCCATTTCTTTCAATAGCAGTCTAGTCAGACTGGATTAAGTTATATGAACTGCACCCTCAAGTGTGAGAAAGCAATTTCAAAAGTCAGTGTACTAACTTGTGTTGCATACCACATATTATTTTCTTAGTTTTGGACCCTGATTCTAAGAACTCTGATTTTGACAGTGCCTGATTTGCAAGATGCAAGGAAACTGCCAGCCTGGCTTGGAAACCCACCTGGCACCGAAGTGCCAGATTCAGAGTGCAATCAAAATCCTTAAGGTACTAAAGCATCAAGTCCTATCAAGTGACCAATTTCCAAATGAGTTACAAAGTATTTATTTCAATCTAGTTTTAGTGCTAGAGCGCCCAGTAACACCAATGATGTAACAGCTCTCAATGCATGCGAAATGAGGTGGAGGTTTCTGACAATGCTTATGACATAATTAACATATATCTGTACTAATACTTACAAAGAAATCGACACATGGGTTCAAGTGGCACATGCTGGTTTATACTGGATGCTTTCTAGCCTACAGTCATGACTTGCACATCTCCTTTCTGGATTAAGACAACAGACCTCTATTCACTTTTCCAACTAAAATAAAGCATTTTTATCAATGTAGATGTTATCTAATTCAGGCAAATAGGCTGCAGTGAATACTATTTTTCTAAGAACTTGCCCACATACTACAAAATAGCAAGAACTCTACTCCAGTTCTGTACCCTCAGACTCTAGACATTCAAGCGTTCAGTCTCAGAGAAGAGTTTGCCTATCTGAAGAAACAGCATCATGTGTTAACAGTGATGTCTGAAGAACTCTGCATGCCAGACACTCCAGTGCTTACCTTGTTGCTCATCTTAGAGGTAAAATACTTTACAGCTCCTGTCTCTGCATCCCACTTATAACAACTTGAACACAAGACATACCAAAATAAAAAGCTGCTGAACAGTCACCTTTTTGTGCAAATGTTTCCGAGCTCCAGAAACCTATCAGTGGATCAAATTATACCACAGTTATTAGGTTCACAATGAAACACAGGGACAAGGCTTAATACAGGACACTGAATACAGAGTATGTTACAGGGTTGACAGGAGTCACAGATGATGTTGGACTACACAGAAAACATGATACCTTTGCTGTGATTTTCAGACGAAGAATAACAATAAGCTGCTGAGGTCAGTATCTTCCCTGCATGGCAAAATAAAAGCTATCCAGGAATCAAACAGGGCCTGCATGTAACAGAAAGTGACCAGAGGACACAACCAATATTCCAGAAAAATCAGCTGTTCAAGCTTGCAGTCAAGCACCAGCATTACAGGCCCTAGAACACATTGTCTGAAATGCCCTTAAAAACAAACAAACAGAAAACCCACAAACAAACCAGAACTCCAAACATAAAAATAAAGACATCAGAACAAGGTAAGGAGACACATTCTCACAAGGCAAGTCTTAGATACCCCTGAAAATGCAGAAGCAAAGGCAAAGCACAGACTTGAAATAAAGTGGTAATAAAGTCATTAACTCCCAAGGCCCTTCAACAGCAGAAAATGAAGCTAGTCATGTTCAGACAGGTTTGGGTTT
>JAAGNO010007630.1:152332-170702 GCA_033439905.1 Ceryle rudis | reverse complement strand
CCCCCTCCCCCCCCCCCCCCTCTCCCCCCCCCCCCTCTCCCCTCCCCTCCTCCCCCCTCCGCCCCCCTCCCCTCCTCTCCTCTCCTCGCCTCTCCTCCAAGATGAGGGGCAAGCAGCAAACCTGAGGCTGTGTTGTGCAGTCAGCACTGTATTGTGGATGAGATAACAAAATATATAGCTCTGGGCCTAGGCTGAGAAACATAGTTCTCTCCGCACCTGCTTGTGTGAATATGCCCCTTGTTCTACATTGCAACAGCTAACCTGAGAATGAAAACAGTGTGGAGACCTTGTTATCTCAGCTCAAGAACGAGACAGTTTGCAGGGTGGGGTGGTGGGGATGGGTCAGATAGGGAGGTTGAAAACTGTGATGTTTGTGCTGTTTACTCTGAGGTGAGGAGGGAACATGATGAGTAGGGTCTGCTAATACAGTGTCTTTTAGGAGGCCTGAAAGATGGGTGCAAACAGTAGTTTTGATGGGGGGGAACCTCTCCTTTAAGGGATCCTTTACTAAGCCCAGTTAAACACTCATAAGGTCACCCTCTCTGGTCACCATTTGTGTGGTCTTGCTGAAGTGGATGTGATTTCCTCCAAAACCCATAAATGTCACTTCTTAATCAGTTCCAGAGTTACTGCCTCCTTCTCCAGGAAGGCTGCATGCGTGAATCTATCACTGAGCTGCTGGACCTAATCCTTTCCCCTGCATTTCCTTCCAGAGAGAATAAATTAGTTTTGAAATAGGAGCAGAACATTTCCAATGTGTGGTGGATATGGTTTCGTAGCTGGGAAGTCGGGCACACTTCTGCCCCATCAAAAGCAGAAGGGGGGAATGGATACTTCATGTATGAGCAGGAGGAGAAGCCTGAACAAATTCCCTAAAAGCTGATGCACATAGCATGGTCCTTGTGTTCAGTTAAACTGGCATTGAAGTGCACACAGCTTCTCCTTAGATGACTTCACTAAATGATGAAGGCAACATATGAGATGTGATAGCACATTCAGCTTCTGACATAAATTTTGCCTTGGTTCTCCCTCTAATAGCATTCCAGGAGAGTTTATTTTCCTCTGCTTTTGCTGTTGAAGTTGTCTCCACTGAAAGCTTAGAAGAAACCTGTTCATTTAAGAACAGATGTAGAAGATATAATTTGAACTAGCTTCCCCAAAATCCCTTAAACTTAGGGAAATAAATTTTTAGTAATAATCATAAAATCATAGAATGGTAGGGGTTGGAAGGGACCTCTGTAGATCATCGAATCCAAAATAATGTATTAGTTTTTTAAGTGCTTTAAGAGGTGCTGCCTTCATACAGTATCATTTACTGTATTTTCCTACTATCCCTTGTCCTCCCATTTCCACCTCCTGCCATCCCACACCTTCACTTTTCCAGCTTGTTTATTTTAGAGTGAAAAGCTACTTAGAATTATTTATTTTTGGATCAGCCACTGATTCACTTAGTGACTAACTCATTTCATCACTCAATGCCTTACTTTACCTATACATTAAGAAGGATTAATAGTACCTGCTTTTCAGGGCTGTTAGCAGTCTAAATTAATTAATGCTTATAATATTTATAAAGAGATTTGAGATCCTTGGTTACTGGAGGCTAGGGAGCTGCAAAGTATCTTATTTTTACTTAATAGTTGGGGTTTTTTTTGTGCAACTTTGCATTATAAAAGTACAAGAAACCTTGCAATTAGTTGTAGAGTTTATTATTCACAGGGCTTACTTTATACTCCAGATACAAGTGGTTTTTTGTCATTTTTTTTTCCCCCTGATGTTTCAATCGGAGTTAATGTCTTGATCTCTTTCACTGAGAAATGTCAGATGATGGGAAATGCAGTGATGAGTATTATGGGGTGGATAACAGAGCTGAACAATGCTCTCTGGTGTTCTTAAAAAAACCCTGAAGTGCTCTTCTTTAGAGGTGATTGCATTTTGTTGTTCCTTCTGCAAAATACGCAACCAAAAAGCCAAAAAGTTAGACTTAACATTAGAATTTGTGACAGTATCTTGCATTCACTGGAAGCAATTTCTTGGCATGGTGGGAGATTGCTGCAAGTCTCTCAGAAAGAGTGAAAGGACAGCAAACCAGGAGAAGGCACAAGGGGAGAATCTCTAAATGAAACCTGAAATTCATTTGCAATTATTTCACATTTACTGAGTAATCCACTGAATGATAGTGCCAGTGACCACAGCTGCTACTGATACCACATTGCTATGCAAATATTACTTACAGAAGGGGTATATTTAGACTTGAATATAAGTACGTGGACAGATCATTGGTTTGGATATGCTAAAAATATCTCCACTGGAATTATTAGAGACTTTTTATTCTGCTGCATGTCTCTTATGAATGGACTTGACCGGTTTGTATAATGCAGAAAATGCAGTTTTGGGGAAAATGAGTGGGTGGGATAAACCTCCAGATGAAGTTAAGGGTAGTTTTTCCTTTGATGGTAATAGCCGTAGGCATTCACCCTCCGTCTTGTTGCCGCTGGACTGATGGTCACATTTTAAAATCCAGCACTGTGGATTCCTGTGTTTGGGAATTTATCAATGGAGGGGCCAAGCAAGGTGACAGAGCAGTTGAAATATCAGCAAGAAGGATCAGAGAGAGAAATGGGTTTTGTGCTGCCTGATCCAGGGGCAGTTACACACACCCATCTTTGAACATCATGTAGAAGAGCTGCAGAGTGTGAGATGAACCAGTTGCTGACAGCAGCTGGAGACCACTGACCCTGCCCTCAGCCCTGTCTATGGGAATGGTGGGAATTACTTCCAGAGTGGCTATGGCCACCCAAAGATCTCCCCTGATGGAAGAGCTGGTGATCTTTCTGATTGTGTGCATCCAACATCACAAAACACGGTAGCCAGAATATGTCCCAAAACAAGACCTTTGACAAGAACTTTACTTTCAGCAGCCTCTTAGCTGCTGCCCTTTTTTCATCTTGGCAGACTGTAATAATTGTCCAGATGACATATATAGGGAGGCCACGCATTATTAACAATTAACCCAGCTCTGGAGTCACGGCTAAGTATTTGTTGGTTTGTAGAGGAAGTCTAAGTGAGTAAACCATGTTGAGTGACAATAGCTCTGCTTCCCAGCCAGACTGAACAGCTCGGAATGTAACTCAAACATTTCCTTTCCAAGCTTGCTTATAAAAAAGCAGACAAGGAAAGGGCAAAAAGGACATTTAGAGGAACGCAAGACTGGAAAAAACAACCACTGATGTAATACACTTTCTAAACTAAACATAAGCCATACACTGTTTCAGCCATTTAAGTAAAGATTAAAAAGAAAACCAAACTGAATAGACACATAACTTTGTCTCCTTAGTCCTGAATCATAGAATCATAGAGTCATAGAATGGTTTGAGTTGGAAGGGGTCTTAAAGATCATTTAGTTCCAAGCCCCCTGCCATGGGCAGGGACACCTCCCACTAGATCAGGTTGCTCAAAGCCCCATCCAACTTAGCCTTGAAAATTTCCAGGGAGGGGACATCCACAGCTTCTCTGGATGGCCTGTTCCAGTGTCTCACCATCCTCAAAGTGAAGAATTTCTTCCTAATTTTTAATCTAAATCTACTCTCTTTCATCTTAAAACCATCACCCCTTGTCCTGGCTTTACACTTCCTGATAAAGATTCCCTCCTCATCTTTCCTGTAGGCCACATTCAAATACTGGAAGGGTGCTATAAAGTGTCCAGGAGCTTTCTCTTCTCTAGGCTGAACAAACACAACTCTCTCAGCCTGTCCTCATAGGCTACATGCTCCAGCCCCATGATCATCTTTGTGGCTGTCCTCTGGACCCACTCAAGCAGGTCCATGTCTCTATTTGCTGGGAGCCATAGAGCTGAACACAGTACTGAAGGAAAAGGTGTGAGCAATTCCATGCTGGATGTCTAGGAAATATTTACCTTGCACTACATGTCCTGAGTCATCTCTGCTTTTGGTAGAGAGAAATGCCAAAACGTAGAAAAGGCCTGGTAGGCCCAGGTGAGATGATGTCTTCATTGTGCAAATGCACAGTAAAGGGGTTGGGTTTTGGAAAGAGCTTAGAAGTTGAATACATAGGATAGAGAGATTAATTTGCAATCCGTTTCACAGGAGGATAAATAAAGTATGGAAAGATCAAAGCTTCTTTGCTGCCTACACTTTTCCACATGTCTAATCTGGCATGTTCACTGACACCACTAAATACAGCAGAGTTAAGCAGATGCACTGGTGTTTTCAGGATCGGGACCTATGTGACTTGCCCAAAATCACAGAGGAAGTGTGTAGGAATAATACCCTCATCTCTCGAGTCCCGCATCACCCTCTCAACCACAAAACCATCCTTCCTGTCTCTGTGTAAAGATAGAACTGAGAGAAGTGATTTTATGTGCACATGCACATTTGTAGAGTGCCTTATAAGGAGTATAGGCACACTAAGGTGAAAGTTTCACTAGAAATCACATAAATTCAGTAAGTCTCAGAACAATTTTTAATTATTTATATAAATGTATATATATAACAACGTTGTTTCTCTTGTTTCTCCTCCACTAACTTCCTCCCATTTCAGGTATTGTAACAGCACTTGCTTATGTGCGTTTTCTCCCTGCAATTTATGGAATGAAAGAAAAATCACATGAATCTGAGCTGGAACAAAGCCATAGAATTTGATTTCATAATGCAAATCATTACAACTTTAGTGCATCTGGTATGAGTCACTGGTATATTTAATCGAATTTCTTTGTATATGAAGTGAATCCTTTTCTCAGGGAGGGTCCAAAATAGAAACAATAACAAATTGGTCCTTCCCCTGCCCTGAATGTTCAGGTTCAATACAAACAATGACAACTTTATCAAAGTTACCCAGCAGCTTTTGGCTAGAGTCAGTAGAGCAATTCTGTATTAAACTAGCACACAGCTGGACTGTGTTTTGAAATGGTCTTTAATAGAGATCCTTATGAAATTGGTATATGAAAAGTTCAAAGTGTACAAAAGGAAAATGTTCCTTTTTTGCTGTGTCACTGAGAAGTGGAATTCCTTGCTACTGTGAATTGTCTGGATACTAAGAAGTTTACATGGATTATATAAGCAATTGCGCAAATCTGTGAAAGAAAAGATAATTTGTGACTGTGGATTACAAAGATACATTTCTGGCTCAAGAAGTCTCTGAGTCACAAGTTGCTTGGATCAAGGAGAGAAGACTATTTTAGTGAACTCCCAGATTTTAGAGGTGGGCTTCCCAGAAATGCTTAGACTTAGGCTGCCTTTCCACTAAGTTACTAAAAGCTGATACCAGTGGAAGAGAAGCTGGAGGACAGTGTGGGCTGTTCGGTGATCTAAAAGACAGGCAGTGCATTTAATCTGTTTGGGTAGGATTATTTGTTGTTCAATGAGCAGATATAGGCACCTCTGGAGACTGATTCATCCCCTCCTAAGGCAGAAGTCCAAGATAAATGGGGTCAATCACCCACTGTCTCACTTCATGGCTTTAATAGAAGCCAGAGTAAATAATTTATTTGGGATGTCTAGGGCAGGATACAGTTAGACACTGAAATTTTGGAAGTCTATATGTGAGGTGGGTGCTTTATCTCTCTTAAGAGGATATGGGGATATAGTAAAGACAGTCTGTAGAGCATGTTTCATTTTACGCTGCCATAGACAAATTTAGTCAACTGCATATCTCTAGGTTTGCAGATCAGTTGGTGTTTATTGCTGTCTGAGCTATCCTAATGGATCTGGACTCACCTCCAGTAGATATCCTGGCTGCAGGCGCCATGTCATACCTACCATATGGAAATCTTTACTATATTAGATCATCTCAGATGGTCCTATATGTCTATGTTTGGGCACCTAAATCACATCCCTGCTCTCCACTTTCTCTAGTGAATTTACCCATGCTTCAATTCAGTTACCCCCAAATGGTGCCTAGCACTCTTTGAAGTGCCTTATGGTATACATATATATATATTTCTCCATTTTTCAGCACCTCTCCAGAAAGGCATGGGTTTCCCATAGGTTCTGCTATTTCTACCAGATGTATGAATGACTCAGGTAGCCTACAACTTCTAAAACTATAGTGTGAACAACTGAATTAAACCCATAATTCACATATAAATATCTACACACAGTCATGTAAATTTGGGTGTCTACACCTGGAGCTGAATCCTGTTTCTGTCTTCTGGATGACCAAACAGAGGTAAGATGAGTTCTACCAAAACTTATTTTGAAAAATTCCACCTTAAGAACAGTAAGAGCACAACAGTTCCTATGAGCACTTAGTATGTTCTGTCAGGAGCTCTTCCTTTTTATCTCTTCTCCTCAGAATTTCTTTCTCCAAAAGTCTTGCTTGGCAGCAGGTATAGAGCTCCAGCTCCTGAGTGAGAGCACTTCTCTATAAAGGGCCCCTCCAGAATTAGTAATAGATGTCTCATGCCTAGAAGTAATAGTTTTTACTTTTAGAAATAAATAAACCATATAGGTTAGGGTTTTTTTGTTTGTTTGGTTGGGTTTTTTTTTAGAATTAGGTATTTCATAATAATGGAAAAAAAGTTTCTTAAATTTGTAATAAAAAAAGCCATCTGCTACTTTACACCAGTTCTTGGTACAGTAAGCAGAAAGTGGCTTTTAATCACTGGCTGGGCCTTAGTTTGACAGAGCTTCTTCATCACAGACTGCAAGTCACTCTTACACATGGAAACAACTTTGATTTTTCTCACGGAGAAAAAAATCCCTGCTTTTGCAAAGAACTTTGACAGCTAGGATGGCTTAACTCAAACCTTCTCAGTTAGGGCACACTGACATAGATGGCACAAGTGGGTGAAGGTCATTTTGCCTACACTCCAAGCTGACTGGATGTAGGCCAGGTCTGAACTGGAAGCCAGAAATCATGTTAGGATGGAGCTTTGCCCAAGCTAATAAGATCTGTTGAAGGCATGTGCGGAGAAGCAAGACATATTAGTTTGAGCAATACAGTGTTTTCCTGTAGCTACAAAACTTCCACATGGGGATTCTTGGTCCTGCGTACTCATGCCCAGGTGCCTTCAGCTTCACTAATGGGGGTCTCCAAGGAGAAAGAATCATATTAAAATTAGACCAAAGTCCACCAAGAACTTCTGCTGACATATTAAATGTTGGATGAGGCCCACAGTCATGAGGGTTTAGGCTATTCCCTCCTTAAAAAAATGTACAGCTAAGATTTAGGGGGAAACATCACCTCCAGTTAGTCTCCAACTGGACTGTAGCACTAGGTTCTAGGAGACTAGCTGGTTACCGGGGCTTCCTGTGCTCTTCATCAAATACGCAGAGATAATGATGACATTTGTATGATGCAACATGCAATGACTCAGCGCTTATTTGTCTCCACCGAGTAATAGGCCAATACAAAACCCCTGGAGATTTCAGCAAGCCTCACACTCTTGAAGCATAGATCTGAGAATGTTGCATGGTCTTCCACATGAAACATGTTCACCTACATGCTTTGTTCATGCATTGCAAAGTAGGATGTGGAATGGTCTGTTATACATCCCTGTGAACGTTTGAAGGTTTCAGTACTGTAGAAAGAAGCCCAGGCACGTGAGCAACCTCTGAGTTTATCAAATACTCTTATTTGGCCTAGTGTCCAACCATTTTGTCTTTGCAGGTCCTCAGAGTCCTCATGGAAAATGTTTTAAACTGCATGTCACTTTTTAATAATGAAAGTAATTCAAGGACTGAAGGACAGAATGAAAGATTGCACACATGGGGTCTTTTTACTCTCCAAATATTGAGCTAATCAAAACAAAGGCTTGCAATGAAAATACCCCTTCGATGGTAATTATGGTCCTGAGGTCACAGTTAAGTAGCAGGACATCAACAATTAATAGTGCAGAACCTGATTCTTCCTAAACTGGTGTGAACTGGTAGTAAAGCTAGGGATGTCAAATGTATTACACTGATGTGAAGCCAGCGTGAGTGAGAGTAGAAGCAAACCTCTTGTGAGTTACCATTATTCTGAATTTCTCAGATTTCTGGCAGGTTTATGGCAAAGTCTTTACAATATTTTAACTTTGCATTTTTGTATGTGTGTGTTTAACATCCTGTCTATTTGAATGCTGCATAACCACAGTGCGTTCCCCAGGGGCACCCCTCCTACATACACACAAAGTTCTGCTTAATGTTTCACTTGGATTTATTTGAATCTTTTATTATTACAGTACTGAATGGATACTTGCATTAAAAACACTTGTCCACGTAATTTCACCAAGAATTGTAGGTTTTTTCTTTTTCCTTTTTTTTTTGAATTACTTCATCACATGGATGCATTGACACTCTAGATAGAATTAATTACTGCAGAGATTATAAAAGACTGAAGTTTTTCCTACCCTCAAAACTTTTAATAGTTCAGTTAAATACATATAAAACCAATTGTTGCCAGGTCCTACATAAATGCTTCAAACTTTAGAAGAAGCTTCTATAGATTAAATTTCTTTGGGAGAAAAATAAGTCTTCTGGAGTATCTTTTTCTGACGGAAAAGTTTTCTGAATGGAAATAGAGAACGTTTATGAAAAACCTAAAAAGACCAGAAAATGTATAGCACTTGACAAATAGCGCTCAGCACCTCACAAAACAGATGTTTTGTTTTGTTTTGTTTTGTTTTGTTTTGTTTTGTTTTTTCCAACTTGGCATAGAAAATACAACTATATGAATTCTCAGATTGATTGAGGTTATCTTGGGAAGGACTATGTGGCTGGTCTGAAGTCCACTAATCATATTTAACTAATTTCAACCCTTCTGTGTAGATAAGACCTATGTATGGATGAGCTATTGAAGTCTTCTGCTGGATCTTTGAATGGCCTTGGGAGGTCCTATGATATTTATTGGCAGTTCCCCTCAGTATTGACAAAAATGTTGACTCTGCAAACAAGAGTAGTTGATTTGGGTCACTGTTTCTGCCACGGGACATCTCTCATTACAGACAGCACAAGGCTGTGGTTTCTGCACCACCATGAGGCATGAGTAATATATATGTAGCTGGCCAACTGCATCTGGGGTTCTGGGTCCTGAGAAGGGGAGGAGAGACAATGGAGTGCTGCAAAGCAGCCAAAGAGTTTGTAAATCATGTTGGCACATCTTAAGGGTTTCACTTAGCAAACCGAGTTTCTCTCATGTGGTATTTTGTCCCTGATAGTGGTGGCTTTTAATGTTAAAAAAAAATAATAAAAAATGTCTAGTTTCATAAGAAAACACAAATATTTACATTTCACTGTCAATAAGCCAGTCATTTATTAAGCTGCTAATTTAAATTAAACTGGGGTTAAAGAAAAGGAAAGATGAATAGTAGCTTAAAAATATTACATTCCTACAAAATCTGAGAAGAGTTTGACAAATCAATGCTCTCACTGAGACATTACCCTGAAGAGAAAGGTTTAAACTCAGCAATGATATTAGACACTGAAGAACTCACATAAGTAGTAGAAATCCAAGATAACATGCTTTTTAGTTTTCATTTGCCTAGAAAGTGAAATATTCTTACCCATAGTACATGAAGAACAGTGCTTTTTGCACCATTTTAAAGCACTCGTTTTTATGCACTATTACAGAGCCAAATAAGTTTTGCCACAACCACTTGACACTGTCACACGGATGAGTCATACTTCAGAGTGACCCCCTCTGCCCAGACAGAAGTTTAGGTCATGCTAGATGTCCAGACCCTCTTTATAATGGGGAGAAATAGGCATTTCCCTGAGATGACTATCCCATCCTAAATGAAATGGCTGAGAGGTAGGCTTACTAATCTTTCAGGGATACCATGTTCTCCACTGAGTACAGAGGGATCCTGTGTTGCTAGCTTATCCTAGAAAGCGTCAAGTAAGAGGAACCACACGATGGTTAATTCAAGACCAATGTCTCGTTCTCCCCATGACACTGCAAAAAAAACCTGGCAGCAAGTGACCTGAACTGTCCACAACCCCTTTCACCTGCGTCACCATGGTAGGTGTAACAGCTAAATTAACCACTGATGTTAACTGGGCTTTTTTGTTTAGAACTGGACAGAGTCCCAGAATCCCAGAAAGAAAAAGGCTGTTGTTGTCCAGCCTGGTCAAGATAAGGTCCCAGGGAGAGGTTTCACTTGTAAGCAGAGGGAACCTGAAGTACATTTTGAAAAAGTGGTTTTCCGATGTAAACTCCAGGTCTCCACTCAGCCAGCCATTGGATTTCCCAGCTGCTCTACTAAAAATAAATTGATGAAAATGAAAACTTTCTCTTGGCAGGGATTTTGACAAGTGTCTAATGTAGACCTGCGCTGATGCAGTCAATGAGTAATAATAACAGCATAGCCAGCTCTGGGAGAGGTTTCTATTTTTCCTTTTTCTTTTTCCTTAGGAAGGGAGAAGGCTGCACTGTAGCACATTATTTACAGTACAACATGATTCAATTGCCAGAGGGGGAAAAAAAGTCAACCCATTGTTCAAGGACTATACATGGATTGAACATTAAGAAGTAAATTTCCCTGCCTGAAAAATGTAACCCCTCCTCTTTCCCCTTGGCACGGCTTCATCTGGAAGCTTTACATCTGAAACTTGGTTTCCGAAGGCAGATCAAAATCCTACTCAGGACAGACACAAATGAAGGCCATCTTTGTTGCATCCTAAAGAAGGAGTTTTCATTGTGTGGTAGGATTTTCAGTATTTTTTTTAAGAGCAGATTTGTTACAGTTGTAAAAAAAGCCACAAGAGTAATTGCAGCACTACTGGGTTACACCAGCTCAGGATCTTGAAAATTTTTCTTTAAAGTCTTTGACTGATTTTTAAAAGTGAGTGATGTAAACCCAAAGAAGAAGACCAGCTGCAGCTGCAGTGGGGATGGGATGTGCTTAACCTCATGACTGCCATCATGTCCTGTGCCAAGGCCTCTAGGAGCTGCAAGAAGCTGCACTCTCTACAAACTACTGAGATGAACAGTTCAACAAGCTTGGGGAGTCATCTGTAAAATTGAAAAAAAAGTATCAAACATAAAATAATACATACAAAGAAATAACCTTGAAATCCTGGAAAATATTTAACAAGCCTTTCAGTTCTTACCTTGTGTAAACGTGCGTCAGCATGCACTGAGGACGGACAAAATGAGCTCTCTTCTGTAATTCTGAAACCCTTTTGGAGGATAAGTGTTAAAAAACTTCTTATACGGCTTTCAAAATCAAATGACTTACCTGTGGCATACTTTGTTACATTAAGTAGCATAATAGTTGAGTAATTAGTTGGAAGAAAGCATTTTTTTCCCCCTTCAGTTTATAGAAAGTGTTGGGTCTGCCAAAATGAATGAAGCGTCATATGCAAATGTTGATGTATTGTTGAAGTATAGCTTGCTGAGCCTGGTTGCAAATTCCCAGAGAGGGCTGAAAAAATATCCACCTAGAAATATCCAGGCCTTGCAGTAATAGCTTACTTGGTATTGCATGTCATACTCACTATTTGCAAACGAGACATGCAAATGGCTGTATGAAGCAAGCATTTGTTGTTTACACAGCCATTAATGAACATTTCCAGATTTATTTTTCTTGGTGTTGCTCTCTCTAACTGAATTACAAGTGCAAAAACAAGATTGTGGTCATATAATGTTTAAACAGGCGAAGTTTCAAACACAAAGCCACATCTATTATTCAGCACCATCTTCTAAAAACATTAAAAGATACCCTTTTGAACTTTGTGGTTATTTTTGTCAAGACACAAAGCTCCTTCAGGTTGAATTTTACTCTGAAACCAGGGTGTGAATAACAATTACGTTGTTTTTTGTGTGGTGTAGTGTTACTGCTTGCTAATCAAACAACTCAGTGCTGGTAGAAGCTGTAATTGCATTCCCTCTTTCTTTCTTTGCCTTTGCTTCCTTCCTCCCATCCCTTGGTACCATCAAGTAATCCATCCAGTTGCTAAAATGTACTGGACCCTTTGCTAAGCTACTGCTGCTCTGGAACCTGGCAGAAAATATCTTAGTCTCATTGCCATGTTAGTTTTCTGCCAGCTGAGAGCTGATCTGGCTCAGAAAGGGACCTGAGGTGCCACAGGAGCTGATGGCAGTGGTGAAGGATGTTGGTAGAAGTGAAGGAGGAGGAGGGAGGAGTGACACCACCCTGGCTGTGGCACTGAAATTAATCCAGCCGTGTTATCTATGTGTGTACAATGTACATCTATGCAGAGATTTGACTGAGTCAGTCTTCTCTGCACTCGTAGAAATTAATGAAAGAAAAGATGCACTTGAAACAGGGGTTGAGAAGTTATGCTGTTTGCATCTTTGGGCATTTAAAAACTTTTGTAAATCTGGATGGATTCAATTAACTTTAATTTTAGACTCATTTTCAACCTTAACTAGGTACTCTCCCAGAGTCCAGTGAATCTGCCAATTTTCTTCCATTTTAATGCATACTTATGGTTTTTTTTGCTCAGAATGGGTAGAGGAAAGGAGCCCATTGAAAAAAAAATAATAAACACAGATTAGTTGTGTGCACCAAGTCTTTTCTGTGCTGTATCAGCAACCTTGCCTCACCATATTCCTATCCATTATCAAACAAGGTTTTCTCTAGTCTATGAGATAATGTGAATTCAGAGATGGAACCTGAAGGTTGGTAAAAAGCCTGAAAGTAGCTTTAGGGGTTAAAAGTATTCTGTAGAATTATTTTTCTAGAACCATCACAAATTGATGTAAAGTTAGGAAAGTGACTCTCCTTATCTGTAAAGACAAGAGTTCAGATGATGGAAATCAGAGCTGATAATTGTGCAAGAGTAGAGGAATTGGAATGGGAAGTCAGGATTATTGTACCATGGGGGAATCCAGATCATGATTATTTTTTTCTGTCTGCCCTTTGTAAGAAAACGAAAAAAACTTGCACAGCCAAAATTCTGAAACGATGTGTGGGATAAGTGGAATTGACAATTTCATTTTGACCTCATTGATTTGACTTGTCTTTTTTGATATATAATCTAATCCTGGACGAACATAGAAATTTTTAAATATGGCAGCAATGCCTGACACAAGAAATTGACAGCATAACGATATATTTAGATTTTATTGCAATTATTATTATTTTTTAAATATCAATGAGACAAAATCACTATTTTCTGAAAAAATGAAATTGATAACCCCATCTGAAACATTTGTCTTGAATTATCTCTGACTTGCATTTATCTAATTTAGGAATGGTGCCATGGGATAAAATCTTGAAACTGAGAGTGGAGTACGTGTAGTGAAGGAATCTCTTAATGATACCTATTGGTATTATTTGTTCTTAGTCTTCCAAGAATGGCAGTAGAAATCTGGATCTAGATGCAGTTGTTTCTTGCCTTAATTTCTGAGCTGATGGCTTTTTCACCATCGTGTATCTTTTGAAAGTCTTTATGCTTGTTTAAATGGATCTTAGTGCTGCTCCACCCAGCACTGGGAATGACAGAAGGAAGAAATAGCTGCAATTTGTAAGAATGTGATTACCTGGTTTTAATTTGCTGTATGTCTCACATGCTTTGTGACAGGCACTTTAGGAGGAATACAGAGGAGGTATATTTGTTTTGGGGAAAGGCACTGGATAGAGGTCTGCAAGGTCTGATTTCAAATCTTCATACCTGAAATGGTTTCTAGAGCCATGCAGTGGCACCTACAAAACTGAAAGAGCAACTGGAGGCTTTGATAATTTTGTAAATAAGGGCTTTTATGTTGCCTTCCCCAGGTCTACCACATGCAACAAAACAAATTTTCCTTTTTCCCTCTCTTTTATTTGTTTTACTTTTAAAAATGTTTTTGTTTTTTTCAGCACTTCTTCTGCTCACTCATATGGCTAGTAAAGAATATTTTAAGGTATCTAGTTGTTGATCTATACAAACACTAAAAGTAAGAAAATGCCAGAAGAACTTGCTTTCTTTAACCAACTCTACTAACACCCATGAAATGACCAGTTGCCAAGACTCCAGTGTTATGCTTCACTGGCCAAGCCCAGAAAGGTTAATTTATTTTTACTGTCAGAAGCATCTGAGGCATTCCAGCTTTAAGAATAAGGTTCACCTAAATATAAAGCAAAAAGTCAAATTCCACCTCCTACAAGGCAGGTGACCTGAGTACCTTATATTGGAGACTTTCTGGGATTGCAAATATCCATCCAGAAATGGAGGTAAGGAAAGAGCTAGAGGCATAAAACATAAGTAAAGTCAAGTTCCATCTCAGTGACACTTTGATACATAAACGGCATTTACCAAGCACCGAGATTAACACCTCACTGAGGTGGTAATAATAATATACTGCTGGGGTGCAGGTATTTATGCTTTTGCTGTTGCCTTCTCAGAGGGAGGTGGAATGAGCAGAACCATCTTGGTAAACTCATTTTACCACATCTCATAAGTCTTTCACAGCAGGTCTATAAATTCTTTTTTAAAGGCTAGTCTTCCCCCCACCCCACTTTCAAATACAATGAAAAAAAAAACCTGACTGAAGACCTGTGACTTGTAGATGCTCCCAAATTTTCTCAGAATCTCTTTTTTATTCCTTACTACCATTTTTTTTTCTCACTGAAAGAAAGTTTAAGGCATTCATTTTGCCTATGGGTCTATCCATACCACTCTCCCCCTCTCTTGTCAGCACCAGCCTTTTTTAACCGAGTTTGTCCAAGTGTCTCAGAACTAGCACTTCTCTACCAGTTTCATGAAGATAATCAACCAGGTAGGGGAGAAAGGTCCCACATGACTGTCTCCATAGGCATGAGCTGAACATTATAAGATCCCAGAGCATTCACATATTATGAGAGATGCATAGCCAATGTCCAAAAGCCTTGATCAGAGCCTGTAACTCTGGAGATGTCAGTCAGGCAGTAAGGCACAGTTCTCATCTTCCTGCCTCTGTTCAGTAGTGCAAATAAAGCTGAATCATGTCTCATGAAGGAATAGAATCATACAATCATTTAGGATGGAAGAGCCCTTTAAGATCGAGTCCAACTGTAGAACTGGTCTGCACTGGTGTCTGAACGTGGTAAGCCCACTAAGGAGAGAACCTTATCTAGTTAGGACCATTAGTGTTCCCAGTTTGACTAGGACAAATCCAGGATACTGACAGCAGGCTTATGATCTGACAAAAGCTCTTGGGCTATTTTTCCATTATTTTCAAGCAAAAATCCATCACTCGACTCACAAAATAAAAGGGCTAAATATTTGGACAATCATCTAGTCTGTGGAGAAAACCTACTTGCAATGCCTTGTTCAGTGCTGGATTTCCATACTCACTGAGACAGTCAGGGCTGCCTCCATGTAGGTTAGTGAGGTCTTATGGGTTGAGATTTGCCAGCTAAAACAAGTCCTATGGAAGGATTTGCTGCTGATATCTGTCTTGTCATCTCCATGGGATTGAAGTGTCTGCCTACATGCATAAACAAAGCTTTTACTTCATCTACAGGTTCACAAAGATATATGCCACATGAAGTGCGTGGGGCGATCCTCCCTTACTCTGTCAAATAGCTCAGTTTCCACTTCCTCCGGATACCTAAGAAGACCCACGGCCACGTTCCTCGTGAATGAGATCTGAAGGAGAAGTACTGGTGAGAGACCAGGTGTGCCAGCGCTGCACCTTCTTGCTGGTGTCAGGTTGATACAGAATCGTGATTTGGGGTTAAAAGCTGCATCTGCAGTCTCCTGAAATGATGCATTAATGGACCAGAAGAGGGTTATGATTATCTGATTATCTGAGGAAAGTTAACTGGCGTGTAACTGTTTAAGACAAATTTCACTTTCCCCATCAGTCCTTCTGTGTCTGATTTAGTGGAAAGAAAGAATGAGCTTCTGCGTTACGTTTCCTCTGACTTGTTCTCTAGGAATAAAAGTTACCCTTACATCCCTGAAAGCTGGGCATCTAGTCTAAGCTCCTTGACTACAGCCACAGGAAGCTTGAAAAAAGGAATGGGGACCACAAAACCAGCTTCTCTCCCCCAGTTCCAGCCTTATGCCTGCCCTTGAGCAGTTCAGCAGTGCTAATGCTGATGCATGAAGGAGCTTGAGATCATGGAGTCTTATGGACCGCAATGCAATTTGTTGCTTTTTAAATCACATTCACTGTTTCTTAAGGAGTACTCCCGTTCTCCTCCCCAGCCCCTGGGTGAATTGGAAAGTTTGGACAAAAGCAGGAATGAGTCACTTGTGAAAGAACTTGTTAATTTGGCTTTAAACCCTGATGTAGGAGCAGCAGTTTTAGCTGCCTAAGTAACATGAAATTAATTCCTAACTAAATGACGAAGAGCTAATTGCACAGGGATTGACAGCAAAGAGCTTGACAACTGCTCTGTGCAGGCTTGATGTTTTGTACTGGCCAAAGCTCGTTTTTTCGTCCTGTGAGCTTCCCCATTTGCCTCCTCTGCTGTATTCAAGTAACAAGATCCATGGGCTTTTAGGACAGTGCAAAGTATATTGCTGCCTTTGTCTGGATGTTGCAGTAGTGTGTGGGAAATTAATCACCCAGTGTTCAGGTGGTAGCTGCCTAGCAGGATCTGTGGGGTCCAAGTGGTCTCTTGACTCTCAGTGGCAGTGAAATGCCCAAAGGAATTTTTAAAAATCCATTAGTGCCTAGTGGCACATTTAGTTGCCTGAACACCTCAGTAAATGTCTTTGTAATTTAGAAGAAAATGATAATCAAATTCATTAACATTTGCAAAATGCTTTACGTACAAGAGGTGTATCAACTATTATTAGCCCGAAGGCAGAGCTACTCTTATCACTGCCCCCAATATCTAAAGCTGGTTTTACTTGGCAGGATTTAAACCTAACGGTTCTTATCATAAAAAGAGAAAGAAAGTGTCATCAGAACTGATTGAACTATATATTGGCTGCGTTATGTTGTAATGGCTGTCAAAGATAAATGCAGGGGTGGCTTATCTTGTTTCCTAATCGTCTTCAGGTGTAATGTTGTCATTCATTTTGTTAACTCTCTCTTTGTATTTAAACCCAAGGGAGACCACAAACTGAAAACTACGCATTCAGTCTATTTCTGCTTTCTATTGGTCTGTTTGTGGGAATAATCGTTTCAAACTCAGTGACCACAAATGAGCTTATGTTTATACAAAACTTCCTGAGAAAGCATGAAGGGGACCTGCCACCCTTTGCTGATGGTTTAACAACGTCTGTTGCTGCACGCCCTACGTTGGGTCTGGTCTTGTGTAAGCCTGAGCTGCCTTTACTTCTCCCAGATCTCTGCATGTTCATGGGAGCTCCTCCTATAGATCTGCTTCATCTTAATCTCCCTGAGCACCCAGATAAGGTCTTCCCTGTCTCTTCCTTGTGTAGATAAGGAGATACTCCTCCGGTTGTTACAGAAGAAAGTAATGTCCTCTGATCCATTAGGGAGAAGGGAGGGAGAAGAGGCTATTCAGCTCTGCTGCATCTGTGGGCATTAGCTCTAAGTAACAAGATGGGCCTGAAGACAAGGCACCAAAATTGGAGAGTTAAACACAAAACAGAGAAGGAGCCTCCCTTCCTTCTTCTCCTAGAGCAAAGGAATTGATTTTGTAAAACTTATTTTCTTCCTCAGAGAAGTGCTGCTTCTAGTAGTTTCTAACCTCATCCTAAGAGTACTAAAGAAACCCTCAGTTCGATTTATCCTAATAATAACCCCGTGACGGAAGGAAATAATCTTAGTATTTTCATTTTATAAACAGGGAACTGAGACTCAAAGAGGTGGTTGTATCTTATCTATTTATACGCATTTGGGCATTTGGTCTAAGCCAGCTGTTTAGGCTCACTCTGTAGTTGATGGAGGAAGGTAGGCAATGCCAGATAGGAAATATCACATTTCTTCTTAGCTACTTAATTTAGCAGTGGGAGAGTTGGCCTTTGCCTAATCCCCACTGGGATCCTAGACTAGGTGGAGAAGGTCTTTGGTTTTCTGATCATGTGGGTGTTCTCTGGGTTTGCCTAAAATATCCTAATAGGATCAGTGCCCTCACAAAATGCTGGTTTAGCTGCTTTGCTTTGAAAACCTAGCCAGTGGTGTATTATCTCCCTTTCTTAATAGCCCACTGGTTGGAACAGTCATTTAGGAAGTGAAAGCTCATAGTTCAGCCCTGAGAGACACTGGTTTTATCCCTCCTAGAAATGTGACCTAGATATCTTGCAGCTCTGCTGGGCAAAGATGTGCTACCAAATCAATGACAGACAGATTTGAGAGTGGTGGCAGATACCTTGGGGGATAAGGTCCAAGACAAGTTATTCTTGAATAAGTGTAGACAGAAGAAAAGAATCTGCATCTCTCCAGACTCATGACTGGTAAGATAAGTAAAGATAAGACAGGAGAATAGAATTGAAGAAAAAAAAAAAGAAGAGAGGAGAGGAGAGGAGAGGAGAGGAGAGGAGAGGAGAGGAGAGGAGAGGAGAGGAGAGGAGAGGAGAGG